>CAUYPK010094013.1:0-11910 GCA_963574355.1 Loris lydekkerianus
TAGTCTTCTTAGCAAAGTATCACAGGAATGGAAGAAAAAGTATCCAATGTACTCAGCCTTACTATGAAGCTAAACTATAGCTCTCACATGAAGGCTATAACCCAACTATACCACAAGACTATGGGGAAAGGACCAAGGAAGAGGAAGGGAGGGGGGAGGTTTGGGAGGAGGGAGGGTAATGGGTTGGGCTACATCTATGGTGCATATTTTTATCTATTAAAAAATATCTACAAAATATTCTCTATAAAATTGTATACAAAGAGGTACAACTGTACAATTCAATACATTATGTGAACTGATGAAATATAAAATAAAGCATTTCCCCACAAAAAGTAAGCTGAATGTTTAGAAGTTTCCAAAAAGTGAGGAGTTTACAAACATTTCTTCCAAAGGTGTAGGTGAAATGACTGGACATGATATGGTGTAAGTTGCACATGTCACTTTTGTCACAGTTTATTGGCCAGAACTTGGTTCCATGACATGCAGACCAGGAAATGCAGTCTAGGAGGCCACACGTCCCGCTGAAGTCTGGGTTTCCATCACTTCAGTGAAGATCAGGAGAAGGGATATGGGGAACAAATAGCATTCTAAGTAAAGACACATTTTTTTCTATGATTCACTTATTTGACCTAAGTTGTTTTTTTTTTTTTTTTTTTTTTTTAATTAACTAAGGAATTATTGGCCCAGGTATCCTCAAATAAGAGGACTCTTTCTGAATAGCTACCTTCCCAGAACTCTCTCATAACATTCTTCTCCCATTTGCATCTTATTCAGCCTTTATTTATTTGCTGGCTTTTTAAATCATTCATTTTTGAATTCCACAGACATTTGTTGTTGTGCCAGGCAGTGAGGAAACAATGAGGCAGGAGGCCAGGGCCTCTGCCCTCTGTGGCATGAAGGCTCACTGGGAGATGCAGTTAGTCTGGGTGCTGTCCAAGTGGTATAACTTGTAGGGGTCAGCATGCATTGTCCCTGCTTTCCCACCTCTTTCCTTCCCCCTAGCTACATTTTTCATCAGCTACCTCCAGCCTCTCCTTGCTTATATTGACCATTCACCTTCCTTGCATATTTTCTTCCACACCCTTGGCCACCTTTTTGCTTTCTGCCTAGAATGTTCTTTTTCTGTCTGGTCATTCTGACAATCTCCCATTCATCCTGCAAGGCCAGTCTCCCATGAGCCTGGCTTTATGGTGCTCCTCTGACTGTTTACCTGCAGGGACTTCAACCATTCCTAGTTCTTTAGGAAACACCTTAGAACACTTGTCTTACTGTTTCATTAGCTAGTTTTCCTCCCACAGCAGAATGCCAGCTCTGAAAGGGCAGTAACTGAACTTATTCCTCTCTGAGTCCTGCATCTATCCAAGTTTTTTATTTAGTGAGGGCTCAGCAAAGGTTTAGGAGACTGCAGAGTTTGAAGTAGTGAAGCAAGCACTGAATTGGGCTCTACCTTTAAATTACATGATGATGTTTGGTAAATCACTTTTATAGTCTGAAGCTCTGTTCCCCATCTGCTATGGTTTGAGTATTTATCTCCTCCAAAATTCATGTTGAAACTTAATCCTCAATGCAACAGTATTGAGAGATGAGGCCTTTAGGAGGTGATTAGGCTGTGAAGGCTGCACTATCATGGATGAGATTAGTGTCTTATAAAAAGGCTAGAGGTGCTGGGCACAGTGGCTCACTCCTGTAATCCCAGCACTCTGGGAGGCTGAGGCAGGAGGATCACTTGAGCTCAGGAATTCAAGATCAGCCTGAGCAAGAATAAGACCTAGTCTTTACTAAAAAAAGAACCAGGAAAAATTAGCTGCATGTTGGGGTATACATCTGTAGGGACAACTACTTGGGAGGCTGAGGTAGCAGGATTGCTTGAGCCCATTTGAGGTTGCTGTGAGCTAGGCTGATGCCACTGCACTCTATCCTGAGCAACAAAGACTCAGTCTCAAAAAAAAAAAAAAAAATAGAAGAAGAAGAAGGGCGGTGCCTGTGGCTCAGTGGGTAGGGCACTGGCCCCATATACCAAGGGTGGCGGGTTGGAACCCGGCCCTGGACAAACTGCAAAACAAAAATATAGCTGGCGTTGTGGTGGGCGCCTGTAGTCCCAGCTTCTCGGGAGGCTGAGGCAAGAGAATGACCTAAGCCCAGGAATTGGAGGTTGCTGTGAGCTGTGCCATCATGGCACTCTACCGAGGGTGATAAAGTCAGACTGTCTCGAAAAATAAATAAATAAATAAATAAAAATAAAATGAAAAGTAAAAGGGCTGGAGCGAACTAGCTAGGCCTGTTGGCCCTCCATTCCTTCTGCCATGTGAAGACAGAGTCTTCATTTCTTTGGGGGAATGCAGTGACAAGGCACCATCTTGGAAGCAGAAACAGAGCCCTCACCAGACAGCAAACCTACTAGCCCTGTGACCTTGCACTTCCAGCCTCTAGAACTATTAGCAATAAATTTCCATTGTCTGCAAATTACCGTCTCAGATATTTTGTAAGTACAGCACAAATGGACTAAGAGACCATCTATAAAATAGAGAGTTGGATTTAATAATTGCAATGATTGTTACTAAACCATAATTTAAAATTCTCTTCACACCCACAACCACATTCCTGGGCAAAAGTGGCTGGGTTTTGAATGATGTGACTTTACAACTGTGGTCACCATTAAAGCCTGGACATGAGGGAAGTCAGTGGCTTCTGAGGTGGCCTGATGTGAGATCTGTGCAGTGGGGAAAGGGAGCCGTGCGTGAGTAGCTACATTAATCTGCCTCTTTCGGCCAAGGAATCTGAAGGCGCACAGTGAGGCACAGAAGGTGGAGAAGCTCTGAAGGTGCAGAGAAGCTGGCAACAAAGCCATGAGGCTGACATAGGAGTGAGTGAGCAAGAAGGTGCAGGAGCAATGGAAGGAGATTCAGAGATGAGCAAGGGAAATGAGGGGTGCTATTGGATCATTAGAGCAGCTGTGTACTGTAAGTGACTGTGGCTACAACAGTTCCCTTTACTTCCTTATAAAATTGCTGAGCAGTTTCCATAGTGTATGAGCTCTTTGCAATTTGTTTAACAAACATTTACATAGTGCCAGGCACTGTGCATTTTATAATCCTTTATAATGTAGGCACTATCACTATCCACACTTGGATAGAGGCAGAGCAAAGGGGATGATGGCATGGTCGCCTGTACACTGGTAAATGGCAGAGATGAGATTCCAAACCAGACTGTCTGGTTCAGGGTCCAGGCACTTACTTTAAACTGCATTGCTTCTCATAGGCAGTAAGCAGTTTTTGAGCACCCAACCATGTGCCAAACCTCCTGCTACGTAGGTATAGTGCTCTCATTTCATTTAATCCTATGTATGTTATCTCATTTAATTCTTACAACAGCTCTATGAGATAGATATCAGTGTACTTCTTCTACAGATGAAAAAATGGAAGCTCAAATAAGTTAAATGCAAAGTCAAACAGTTGGCAGGCAGCAGAGCCAGCCAGCCAGCCTGGAATGGCAAAGAAATAACTCTCAGCAATAACCCTCTGAATAATGGAGGCAGCTGAGCCCCAGTCTTTGGATCTGCCATTCACAGTGACAACCTGTGCACTATTTGTCATTTTAGGAGCTGTGAAATATGAGACAGAGCCTCCATATGTTAAGTGTTCACCAGCATTCCTGGAGGCTGTAGCTGACGTGGGGTTTGGGGGGAGGGAAGAGACAGTGCAGAGAATATAGCTTGCTTTAGTTTGAAATGGGCTATTTTTTCCTTTCATCTTTTCTTCCTCCTGTTTAATTTCTTTATAGAGATAAATAAAACTGGGCAAAATTATATATATTTGGCAGGCATCAATAGGGCTTGAATTCATGGCTCTTTCTTCACTGCTGCTAAAGATGGCTACAACTATTTCATTAACAGCAGCTTTGTTAGCTGAGATTTTCTTCTTTTATACTTGTATTCTTTTTTTTATTATATAAGAAAATGATACGCAAGTCATACCCTAGCCTTAGTTAAACAAATATATGCACAAAATATGCAAATATAAAGTAAACCGCTGGGCCCTTTGGCCTTGTTGTCTGAAACCATTTGCTTAACCTATGTGGGCCTTTGTTATGTCATCCATAAATTGAAAAACAAGAAATCTAGCCAAAAGCAACATGGTTTCTGGAAAGATCCAGTAAGATAATAATATATCCTTGAATTTATTTAGGCTATTGTGTTTTCAGATGCACCTCTTAAGTTCTCTCACTGGCTCTGGAAGGTGGAGAGCTTTATTTTTATTTCATAGAAATATAAAGGAAGAACCTTTATTGCCACCCAACTAGCATATGGAAGCATCAGGACTACAAATAACTTCCTTCCCAGGGACAATTTACTCCCTTCCCAATGTTACAATTATTCCAAAATAATTTGACACACAGAGAAGGTCATATTATTTATCTTCTATCTTAATTTTTGGGGGCACACAATTAATATGAGTTCATTGTTTTAAATTCAAACACAATAAAAACACACCTAAAAGTGTCTTATTTTATTTTATTTATTTTTGAGACAGAGTTTCATGATGTCACCCTTGGTAGAGTGTCGTGGTGTCATAGCTCATAATCTCCAACTCTTGGGCTAAAGCTATTCTCTTGCATCAGCCTCCCAAGTAGCTGGGACTATTGGTGCGCACTACAGAGCCTGGCTATTTTTTGGTGCAGTTGTCATTGTTGTTTAGCTGGCCCAGCTGGGTTCAAACCCACCAGCCTCAGTGTATGTGGCTGGTGCTACAGGCAATGAGCCTAAGAGTGTATTTTAATCCCACCTTTTGAATATAGGCATTGTTAAAAGTTTGCTTTTTTTTTTTTTTTTTTTTTTTAAAGAGATTATTTGTCATCAAGGCTGGAGTTCAGTGATTCCATCATGGTTCACTGCAACCTTGAACTGAACTTCTGGGCTCAGCTTCCCAAGTAGTTGGAACCACAGGTACATTCCACCATGCCTACTAATTCTTTTTGATTTTTTTTGTAGAGATGAGGCCTCCCTTTATTGCCCAGGCTAGTCTCAGACTCCTGGCTTCAAGTGCTCCTTCCACCTTAGCCTGCTGAAATGCTGGGATCACAGGTATGAGTCACTGTGCCTGGCCTTGTTTGTTGTATATTATTCTAGATTTTTTTCTGTACCATCTTCACTATTAACAATAATGTGGTAAATTATATTCTGATACCATGTTATAGTTGGAAAGTGCTTTTACATAAATGCTTGTGAAACACATGTTTATCATAATTTGCTTTTACTGGGATTAGAAGAATGTTCAGCCAGTGCTTTCAAGTCACTAAAGAGCCAGTCAATGAGATCTCTATCTGCCTGAGGTCATAAGAGTAAGCATTTTAATTGATGTGACTGTTCCCTTCAGACTAGAGAGTTGGCTCCTTCAATGGGCCCTGATGAGCTGTTTGACTGAGCTCAATGGTTGTTTGGCATTTCGTAGACATAGCCTTAGCCATTCCAGATGGAAGGAAGCCAGCATTGCATCTTCCATAATTTCAACAGCTAGGCCGCACAGGTTTGTAATAGATTAATTTATTAAAAAAAAATAGAATGATTTGAATTGAACTGAGTAATCAAACATCCCAAAAAGATAATCAAGGTAGAATCTTAGCATGTTAGCAGCGGCAGGGACTTGAGAAATCACCTATTTTATAGTGAAGAAAACTAAGCTGCAAAGCTATAGTTCCATTTGATTGGAAAAAATGTTTTGCAAGTACCCATTTTGTCTTAGATTATTGAGATGTTTTGGGTTAGATCTGTTTCCAGCCTTCAAAGAACTGATGGTATAAGATTCACTGTTTGAGGTATCTTAAAAGCCTAAGGTGACATGTTCCTAAGGGAAAAGAGGTTGTCTTATTCTGTTTGGGCTGCTATAACAAAAATATCATAGATGAGAGGAGGAGGCAAGATGGCCAACTGGAGCCAGCTTTCCACAGAAGCTCCCGTCAAGAAAGAGAGTTAAAGGACAGAAGTTTAGTAAGTAAGCTGATTGTTTGGAGCTGAGCCAAGAGAGAAGGTTGAAGAACGCATATCAACCCTACTGAGGTGAGCTTAAACCCCAAGGAAACAAAGAATAGGTACAAAATCCATTGCCAAACACATGAGAGCCCCCTCTCACATGAGAACAGCTTGCAGTATACTCCATGCAAACAAGTATCAGAGTTCAGATCCCCTCCTATTTTATCCCATGGGAGAGACCCTCTAAAAACCAGAACTCCTTCCCTAGAGAGGACTTATGAATGTGTCATGGCACTCTTCTGCCAGGCATAAAACAATATATAAATATGTATATATTCTCTACCTGCAATTCTGAACTCCCAGCACTCCTCTCCACTCTCACCCTGAGGTCTGGAGGCCTGTCCCCCATGGAATCCAGATTCTTAGGCATTTTCTCAAGAGGTGTGGACAGGGTGTGGGCTGTTGCAGGTCTGTGTTGATTTTGTGGCATGGTGGTAAGGAGAAGACGGTGAACTGAGGCTGAGGGAGCCCTAAGGGAGAGGGAAAGGTGGTGCCCCGTGGCACAGAGCAGCAGCGGTGGTGGGAACAATAGGGCTCATACCCCTGGGGATATTTTGAAGAGACACTCCCTGTCTGTCTGGGCAACCAGAGGAAGCCATGCATATCTGGTGGCAGCCATTGGTGGAACAGATCTGGGATGGAAATGCAGGCCCCATGAGTAAAGGGTATGCCTGAGGCAGTACCTGCCTGGGCGGAGCATGGGGACTAGAATACACATGTGCAGAGACAGCATACTCCCAGGATGGGGCTGAGCCAGGACTGCTTTAGTGTGCCTAAGATGCACCCATCCTCAGGGCATCATAGCTGAGACAAAAGCAGGTGGGAAACTGAAAGCTAAATGTGACCTCCAACTGTGCCTGCCCCAATACAGACTGCAGCCAAGACAGATACCCCAGCTCTGGGCAGCAGCACAGACCAGGGCCAAGTTGCAGTTTCTGTGAACTCCAACAGTGTCCGGTTGTCAGGCCTCAGGTCTCCCTGCTGGATAGGGCAGAGAGTGGCAACCTGGCAGAGGAGACAGATCTCCCTGTGACTCAGACAGGTGCAAACCTTGGAGCATCTGCTTATTGGAAGGAACTGGGTCACAGTCCTGTGGGGTTACCAGAGACTGCGTCTGACAGAGGGGCAAGGTGGGGAAGGAGGCAGCAACCTTCCCAGACTAATTCATTTGCTGGGTGGGTTGTTCTGACCTCAAGGAGCACTGAAGCAAGTCATACTTGAGCTTCTAGCAGACCCCTGCAATCTAGTTGCTGGAGACCTTTTGAACTCTTCCACCTGAGACCGGTGCTGACTTGGACAATTGATTTGGACCTCTTGAACTGGGCCAATCACCTTAGGACTATCCAAAGTAGTACCCTGGGTGTGTGGTTGTTGGAAGATTTGAGTTTTCTTCTCTAGTTGTTGTCCATGGGGGGCAGGGTGACTCAATTGCTGGTGTTTCTTCACAGCTGAGACTTCAACCCAGAGTAACTGATTCACTAGGGTAGGACAGAGACGAGCTGAAAACAAGACAGAGTCACTTAGCCTCACCACACGAAGCAGGTCTTCAGTTTCTTAGGCTATAGCACTGCATGGGTCCTTTGCAAAGCTCTAGGGGAAAAGGTACAGACACAGTCCCAGCTCTTGGGCAAAGGGCTGGTTAATCACTCCTCCAGGAGCCCCCAAACCCAACTTCACCTTATCTGTTTATCTAGCCAAACAGTGTAAAATAATCATGGGGCAGAATCAGCAGAAAAACTCTGGTAACATGAATAATCAGAGTAGATCAAATCCCCCAGGGAATGACATGGTAAACACAACTGAAGATCCCATTCATAAATAGATGTATGTGATTTCAGAAATCAAATTCAGAATTTGGATTGCAAATAAGATTAACAGAATGGAGGTAAAATTGGAATTAGAAATTCAAGGAGCATTTCAAAAGTTGTCTCAAGAATTCAATGAATTCAAACACAAAATCATGAAAGATTTTGACACTTTGAGACAAGAATTCACAGCCCTCAAATATCTGAAAAATATAGTAGAATCCCTCAGTAACAGAATGGAGCAGGCAGAAGAAAGAATTTTTGACATTGAAGACAAAGCTTTTCAATGCTCCCAAGCACTCAAAGAGAAAGAGAAGTGGAGAGCAAAAACAGATCATTCTCTTAGATAGCTCTGAAATAATTTGAAGAAAACTAATATTCATCTTATAGGAATCCATGAAGATGATGAAGTTGCTTTGCAAGGCACAGAGGCTCTTCTTCATGAGATTATGAAAGATAACATTCCAGACATGCCAAGAGATTCTGAAATTCAGATAGCAGACAGTTTCAGAAACCCAGCATGATTCAACCTGAATAAGATGTCTCCTAGGCACATTGTAATTAACTTGACTAAAGTTAAAATGAAGGAGAAAATTCAGAAAGCAGCCAGACCGAAGAAAACCATAACATACAAGGGGAAAAATATTAGAATGACTTCAGATCTCTCTCCTGAAACCTTTCAAATTAGAAGAGGGTGGTCATCGACTTTTAATCTTCTAAAACAAAATAACTTTTAACCCAGGATCCTGTATCCAGCTACACTGAGTTTCATTTATGATGGAGAAATTAAATTACTTTAATGACATTTGTATGTTGAAGAAATTTGCCATAACTATACTAGCACTCCAGGATATTCTCAGACTTATCCTCCATAATGACCAGTCCAATCCTCCACCACCAAAGTAAATTCGCTCAGAAACTTATGATCAAATTCCAACTTCTACAGTGGAGAAAGGATTGAAAATGTCCACTGAACTTTCAAAAAACTCAATACTCAAAATTCTACTAGGCTTATCACTATTCTCAATTAATGTGAATGGCTTAAATTGTCCTCTAAAGAGGCACAGGTTGCCTGACTGGATACAAAAACTCAGGCCAGACATCTGCTGCATACAAGAATCTCATCTCTCCTTAAAAGATAAAAATAGACTCAGGGTGAAAGGATGGTATTTATAATTCAGGCAAATTGAAATCAGAAAAAAGCAGGTGTTGCAATTTTATTCTCAGATACAATAGGCTTTAAACCAACAAAGTAAAGAAAGATAAGGATGGTCACTTCTTATTTGTTAAGGGAAACACTCAACATGATGAGATTTCAATTATTAACATTTATGCACCACCCAGAATGTGCCTCAATTTATAAAAGAAACTCTAATAGATATGAGCAACTTGATTTCCTCCAGCACCATAATAGTCGGACAATTTAACACTCCTTTTGCAGTGTTGGATAGATCCTCTAAAAAGAAGCTAAGCAAAGAAATTTTAGACTTAAACGTAACCATTCAACATTTGAATTTAACTGACATCAACAGAATATTTTATCCTAATGAAACTGAATATAGATTCTTCTCATTAGCCCATGGAACATATTCCAAATGATCACAACTTAAGTCACAAGTCTAACCTCAGGAAATTTAAAGGAATAGAAATTATTTCTTACATCTTCTTGGACCAAGATGGAATAAAATTTGAACTCAGGAACAACAGGAACCTGCATACTCATACAAAAACATGAAAGTTAAATAAACTTAGGTTGAATGAGAGCTGGGTCAGAGATGATATTAGGAAGAAAATTACCTAATTTTTGGAACAAAACAACCAGGAAGACATGAATTATCAGAACCTCTGGAATACCGCAAAGGCAGTCCTAAGAAGAATTTTTTTTTTTTTTTACAGATACTTTATTTATTTATTTATTTATTTATTTATTTATTTATAGCATAGCTGTGTACATTAATGTGATCATGGGGCACCATACACTAATTTTATAGACCGTTTGACACATTTTCATCACACTGGTCAACATAGCCTTCCTGGCATTTTCTTAGTTATTGTGCAAAGACATTTACATTCGCTATTTACTAAGTTTCACATATACCCTTGTAAGATGCACCGCAGGTACTAATTCCCCACCCTCTGCCTATCTCCCTCCTCCCTCCCCTCCCTTTCCCCCTTCCCCCTATTCTTAGGTTGTAACTGCGTTATATCTTTCATGTGAAAGCCATAAATTAGTTTCATAGTAGGGCTGAGTACATTGGATACTTTTTCCTCCATTCTTGAGATACTTTACTAAGAAGAATATGTTCCAGCTCCATCCATGTAAACATAAAAGAGGTAAAGTCTCCATCTTTCTTTAAGGCTGCATAATGCTCCATGGTGTACATATACCACAATTTATTAATCCATTCGTGGATCGATAGGCACTTGGGCTTTTTCCATGATTTAGCAATTATGAATAAGGCTGCAATAAACATTCTGGTACAAATATCTTTGTTATGATGTGATTTTTGGTCTTTTGGGTATATGCCTAATAGGGGAATTATAGGATTGAATGGCAGATCTATTTTTTGATCTCTAAGTGTTCTCCATATATCTTTTCAAAAGGAATGTATTAATTTGCATTGCCACCAACAGTGTAGAAGTGTTCTCTTTTCTCCTCATCCACGCCAACATCTCTGGTCTTGGGATTTTGTGATATAGGCTAATATTAGTGGAGTTAGATGATATCTCAAAGTAGTTTTAATTTACATTTCTCTGATGATTAAAGATGATGAGCATTTTTTCATATGTCTGTCGGCCGCCTGGCTGTCTTCTTCGAAGAGAGAAATATCTCTTCAAGTCTCTTGCCCAGCCTGCAATGGGATTACTTTTTCTTTTCTTGCTTATACGTTTGAGTTCTTTGTGGATTCTCGTTATTAAACCTTTGTCAGAGACATAAAGTGCAAATATCTTCTCCCATTCTGAGGACTGTCTGAGTGCTTTACTTACTATGTTCTTGGCTGTGCAGAAGCCTTTTAGTTTGATCCGTTTCCAGTAGTGTATTTTTGAAGCTGCTTCAATTGCCTGGAGTTTCCGCCTCACAAAATATTCGCCCAGACCGATTTCTTCAAGGGTTTTCCCTGGACTCTCTTCTAGTATTTTTATAGTTTCATGTCTTAACTTTAAATCTTTAATCAAGTGAGAGTCTGTCTTAGTTAATGGTAAAGGGTATGTGTCCAGTTTCAGTCTTTTACAGGTTGCCAGCCAGTTCATACAGCACCATTTGTTAAATAAGGAATCTTTTCCCCACTGAATGTTTTTAATTGGCTAGTCAAAGATTAAATAATGGTAAGTAGCTGGATTCATCTCTTGGTTTTCTATTCTGTTCCACACATCTACTTCTCTGTTTTTGTCCCAGTACCATGCTGTTTTGATCACTATTGATTTGTAGTATAGTCTGAGGTCTGGTAGCGTGATACCTCCTGTTTTGTTTTTATTTCTGAGTAATGTCTTGGCTATTTGAGTTTTTTTCTGATTCCCTATAAAACAAAGTATTGTTTTTTCAAGATCTTTAAAGTATAACAGTGGAGCTTATATAGGGATTACGTTAAAATTATATATTGCATTGGGTAGTACACACATTTTAACAATGTTCATTCTTCCCAGGCATGAGCATGGTATGTTTTCCCATTTGTTGACATTTTCAGCTATTTCTTTTCTTAGAGTTATATACTTCTCTTTATAGAGATCTTTCATGGTCTTTGTTAGATAAAATCCCAAATATTTTATCTTCTTTGGCTGTACTGTGAGTGGAATAGACTTCTTAGCTGATTTTTCAACATGACTATTGTTGGTATATATAAAGGCTACCGATTTATGAATGTTGATTTTGTAACCTGAGATGCTGCAGTATTCCTTGATCACTTCTAAAAGTTTTGTAGTAGAAACCCTGGTGTTTTCCAGATATACAATCATATCATCTGTGAAGAGTGAAAGTTTGATCTCTTCTGACCCTATATGGATACCCTTGATCGCCTTTTCTTCCCTAATTGCAATGGCTAAAACTTCCATTACAATGTTAAAGAGCAGTGGAGACAATGG
>CAUYPK010094014.1:0-15821 GCA_963574355.1 Loris lydekkerianus
AAAAAAAAAAAAAAAAAAAAAAAAAGCCATAAAACTCTAAGTGATACAAAATTAATAAAAAATTCAATATTTATTCTTGGTATACAGCCTGCATTTTTATATGTTGTTGAACACCTATAAAAGATGGGAGGCAAACTTCATACTTGGTTTTCACAGTTGATGTAGGAGATACCTCCTTTCCTCTACACTTGAAAGGTGACAGATTTAGCATATAAGAGAAGGTCGGGTACAGTGGCGAACAGCTGTAATCTTAGCACTCTGGGAGGCTGAGGTGGGTGAATTGCTTGAGCTCAAGCATTTAGAACCAGCCTGAACAAGAGCAAGACCCCATCTGCACTAAAAATAGAAAAAGCTATTTGAGTGTAGTGGTACACACTTGTAGTGCCAGCAACGTGAGAGGCTGAGGCAAGAGGATCACTTGAGCCCAAGAGCTTGAGGTTGCTGTGAGTGGTGATGCCACGGCCCTCTATACAGGGCGACAAACTGAAACTCTGTCTTAAAAACAAAAACAAACAACAGCAGCAATAAAAACAACAGAGAAGAGGCTGGTTGTCTTTCCTTTCTGTTGGCAGTATCACCTTAGGAAATGGATTGAATCTTTGCAATTCTATTTTTGTACACAGAAAATAAAGGCAATGTGCTATCGTTTTGTTGTGCCCCCCAAAATTCATCTTGGCCCTTAAGACATGAAGATAGAACCCCTGTGGATGGGCTCCAGGTCCATGTGATGATATTAAGAGGTGGGACCTTAGTCATGAGGATGGAGCCCCTGTGGATGTGCTCCAGGTCCATGTGATGGTATTAAGAGGTGGGACCTGAGTCATGAGGATGGAGTCCCCGTGGATGGACTCCAGGTGCATGTGATGATATTAAGAGGTGGGACCTTAGTCATGAAGATGGAGTCCCTGTGGATGGGCTCCAGGTCCATGTGATGGCATTAAGAGGTGGGACCTTAGTCATGAAGATGGAGTCCCTGTGGATGGGCTCCAGGTCCATGTGATGGTATTAAGAGGTGGGACCTTAGTCATGAAGATGGAGTCCCTGTGGATGGACTCCAGGTGCATGTGATGGTATTAAGAGGTGGGACCTTAGTCATGAGGATGGAGCCCCCATGGATGGGCTCCAGGTCCATGTGACGATATTAAGAAATGGAACCTTAGTCATGAGGATGGAGCCCCCGTGGATGGACTCCAGGTCCATGTGATGGTATTAAGAGGTGGGACCTTAGTCATGAGGATGGAGCCCCGTGGATGGGCTCCAGGTCCATGTGACGGTATTAAGAGGTGGGACCTTAGTCATGAGGATGGAGCTCCCGTGGATGGGCTCCAGGTCCTCATAAAAAGACTTGAGGGGGATAGGCTCATTGTCTTCTGTTCAGCTATATGAGGAGACAAGAAGAAGTCAGTCTCCAGACACCAAATGCAGCTTGGACCTCCCACCCTCATAACTGCAAGAAACAAATTCCTCATCTTTATCAATTACCCTCTCTGAGGGATTTTGTTATAGCAGCAGGAACAGACTAAGTCGTAATACGTACAACCACTGGTCTCTGTGTAAACTGATACAATTATTAATGTATGCAATTGACCTTTGTACAACTCTAGGATTAGGAGATGTTGACTCCACGTATGACTTTTGACTCCTAACAGACTTAACCACAATAACCTACTATTGACCCCAAGCCTCTTTCATTGCATAAACAGCGGGTTAACACATAAAGTACTGTTTACCTACATTTTATGCATCCACGGCATACTTTTCTCTGAATTTTTTCAATATTTTGAGGCTGTCAAGTTTATTGACAAGTTTTTTTAAATTGTTGCAAATCTTCCAATATATTTCTTGAAGAAGCAGTCACCTAAACATAGACTCATGTTGTTGCAACCCGTGTTGTTTGAGAGTCACCTGATACATACACATATGTGGGTCTGTGCTCAATGCAAGTATTATTTAATTCTAGGTTCTCTGATGTGAGGTTGTTTCGCTGTCAGTGTGGTGAAGGCAGGTGTCCACAGATGCATTTAAATAAATAAGCAAGTCAATGAAGGACAGAAGTGACTCACTGGGTAGAGACAATTTCATGTAACGTAAGCGTAAGGCTTGTGGGACAGGAACTAAGCTTCCATTTGCCCTATTCTCTGCATTTTTCAAGAACAGTAAAAAAAAAAAAAAAAAAGAAAAAAAACTCAGATTTTTACACAAAGATCCACATTTTCAAATGTTGGCAAATGACTTAGTGAACCAGCAACTCTGAGGCGGGGCCCAGTACATGTGTTTTCGTAAGCCCTCTAGGTCAGCATCTGCAGCTACAGGCGGACGACCAAATCAGACCTACTGGTTGGTTTTTCATGGCCCTGAACTAAGAATGGCTCTTACATATTTAAATGGGGGAGAGGCGCAGAAATCTAAAGATGAAGAGTACTTCCTAACACATGGGTACAATATGATATTCTAACGTCATGTCCATAAATACAGTTTTATCGAGACATGTTGATATTTCTTTGTATTACCTGTCACTGCTTTTGTGAAGTCACTGTGAGAGGGCCTATGAGAACTGCAAAATGTGATGTATTTTCTCTCTGGCCCTCGACAGACAAACTTAGTGGATCTTCTTTCTTGGGGATTCTGATCCATGTTCAAGTTCGAGTGTCGCCGTTTTTTATCATGTCTTGTCCCTCATTAGTTCAGTACATACTAGTTTAACAAGAAGAGAACATTTAATTACTCAGAGAGCTCACTGAATCCATTTGAGGCAGACAAGTGGAAAAGGGTCCAGCCTTTGGGGAAAAATAGACTAAGCTGAGATGACCCAGGCCTTTCTTGATACATTCATTTGTCTCCCATTTGGATTACGCTCCTATAAAACACCACAAATGACACGTACCATGCAGGGTTACTTTGAAGGTTAAATGAATAAAACAGAATATACACACATACACATACACACACATATATATATACACACAGACACACACACACATATATACACACACAGACACACACACACATATATACACACACACACATATATATACACACACACACACACACACACACACACACACACACATATATATATATACATATATATATATACAATTTTGCCTTAGGTGGGTGCCCAAAAACCCATGTGCTTTGAAACTTAAGTCTTCAAGATTCTTTGAAAGCATATATATATACATATATATATATATATATGTATATATATATGTTTGACACTCTCTCTCTCATGGAGAGAGACCATGACAAGTTTCCTCGAAGGCAGAAGGTGTTTTAGAAACAGAATCATCATTTGAGTTTTAAAAGTTTGTTTTCACTGATAAGAGATTTTGGAAGAGTATAAGGCACCCAAAACTGACCTATTAAAACTGCAGTTAGACCTTAAAAAGAAAGGAAGAAAGAAAAATTCACGGCAGTGTTATCTACCTAGAAAGAGACTAGGGTATGGAGAGAAATAATGTATTCCCTTTTCAACTACTAAGGTCATGTTTCTGCAAAGGTCTTGTAACAGGACTCAAGGACAATTAGGTGGTAGAGACATAGATCGTAACAGTTCGTATTACAGCTCCCTTCTATCAAACGGAGCACCTGTTTCCAGGAAGCATTGAATCAGCCTTTACTGAATGGTTAAAACGTCTCCTTTTAATTGGTGCCCTTCTGTTGTGTGAGGCATGGTTTTATTCATCTAATTTCTATCTTCATACTCCATGTCGTCCTTAATTCATCACCAGAAATTATTGCTGCTCCATCTTCCAGGACTGAACACGGCCCCTCCAGGAGACGTACGCAGTGGGTTAAAGATGGTAAAGTCAGGCAGCTTATACTAATGTAATCTGCCCCACTTGTGAAAAGCCGTGTTTCTCACCACCCCTCCCTGATACCCTTGGCCTTGTGGCTCAAGAACTTTGTGCAATCTCTCATGAGGACACAGCAGCCAGTTCTGCAGGGGGCCAGCCAACTTCCTGCCCACAGGGACAAGTTCCCTCCCAAGAACAGGGCTTTGCCACCTTGCCATTAAATTTTCCCAAGGCCAAACTGGGAAAACATACCTTCATATCCGCCAGTGCCGCCTGTCCTTGTACCTTTCCCAAATATGTTTCTTTCTTTCTCTGTTTGTTTTCAATGATACGTCTTAAAACAGCCACTGGGCTAGAAATTCCTAAAGTAGGCAGAAATAGCGTGGAAAAACTAGAGTTCCCACAGAGAAGATTCTAAATCAGAGCCATCACTCCCAACACCGACTCGAGAAAGCCATAATCAATTCAAAATATTTCTATTCCTTAGGTGAAATCGGGAAATCCCAACTGATTGGAAATGGGCCTTAGAATGCCAGTTTTCTAGAAAACAATTTTGAATGAGATGGATGCATGAAAAACCCATGTCCTTTGAAACTTAAGTCTGCAAGATGCTTTGAAAGCTCAACATATTGATAATAAATGAATTTCTCCAGAGTAGGATACTGAACATGACGTGTGTTTGTATATTTCTCTCATATTGCTATTTTCTGTTTATTTAAAGCCCACTCCGTCCCAGGAATTGGTCTCCATCACCCTTGCTGTTCCTGCTCCGCCAACATCCCTCTTTAAAAACAAAATAACTTTCACTGGAGTAGTTGACAGTGAAATGCATTTTAAGCTTAATTGAAAGAATAGATAAAAATCTCCAGGTGCAAAGGTAAAGCTTAAGTGGAAAGTTTGTGGCTGGTGTATGTAATTCACGTGTAATCTAGCATCTGTAAGCATAACACTCTCAGGTCCTTACTCACGTTCACATAAAGGGTAAGTGTGAATACACACGAAGAGAGAAAAAAGTCTTATGCCGTGAAGAGAGAAAAAAGTCTTATGCCGTCTCTACACTTAACTTCTGCAACAGTGACCACAAATCAATCTTTTAGCCTTGCTACAGATTTTACTATTTGCCAGAATAAAAGCTGATCAATCTTTTATCTGACCTAAAAATCACTCCAAAACCTAAGTTTATTTTTTTATTTTTTGCAGAACCATAAAAACATTTTTATGCTGTAGTGAATGGATCCCTGAAAAGTGAAGTGTAACCTTGAATTAATAATGTATGCTTTCTTTGCCAAGGTTTATTCATTTTGTTTATGCAAAGAATATAATAATTTACTCATATTTTGTTCATTAAGGGATTACATTTTGTTTGAATAAGACATTTATGAAAATAATTGGGCCAAGAAAACAGCTGTGTAACGTCCAAACTGAACATTTTCAGTAAATTTACGTGGAATCGTGATTCATTTCCTGTAAGTCCTATAAGTTAGTGAGGACGTATTTATAGTTGAAAATAAGTCCAACTGCTTACCCTTAATATATTTCACCCTATAATGCCATTCTTAGTTTATACATGATTAATTGATGATAGTGTGAAGCTTTTCATAAGGAAAGCTAAGCGGAGCAGTTGGGTGAGTTCTGAAGGCAGTGAATTCTCATCTGCTAGAGCTTAACAAAGAACAGTGCTTACGGAGGTGTCCCTACATTCATTACTCTACTAGTTCCTACTCACATTATTCAGGCTGCTATGTAGAATGAGTGATTTAATCTTTTCTACTCAGAAGTACATTGCAACATTTGGCGACCTGCCCATTCCTGAAATAGCCTGAAATTGTCTCTTATTTTCTCCAACTTGCCTCTTGGTCCTCTTTTCTCCCCTTACTAGCAGCACAGTTAATTTTCATTCCATGGTGTTTATATTTCTAATATAACAAAAAAGGAGCTGAACATTATAACTTGACTGTCCTTATCTGTAAATGATGACTCTCGGTTCCATTTCAAAAATGTCATTGCATTTTATGAGACAGCAAAGATGAGAGTGGAAGGCATTTAGTGTAGTTGGTTTCACCATGTGCAATAGGAAAATAAAACTCATTTGACAAAGAAATAAAGGAAAGGATTGGGGAGAACCAAGCTATAGTGGTCTCAGGGCACGACGTTTGTGCCGGGGTCCCGCCCCGGGGGCAGGGTCCTTTAAGACCTGTGGATCTGGTGGTGACCAACTAAAGAAAAGTGAAGTAAAGTGTGGTGAGAGATTAAAAGACGGCATGTGCCAAATAGAGTTTTCAAACCTGGGAACACAGGGGGCCACCACTAGCTTGTGGTGCTCCAGCGAATGGCCCTGAGTGTTAGTTCCACTCAGCTTTTATTGAAGGCTGTTATCTCATTTAGCCCAGAGGGTCAGCTGAGGAAGGGACCAAGAATGTCAGCAGCTTCTCTGAGTAAGCACCTTAGTTCTTACTCTGTCTATAATCATTAACTTTAAGGGTCTGAACAGCCCTTGAGAAATCCGAAACCTGAGCCTTGTGTGGGGGCGGCCTCCTGTCTGTGGACACACGCTCAGATTCCCTGGGGGAGGCGAATCCCCTTTAGTTTGCCAGGGAGCAAACACTGCGGCATCAGGACCCTCTGAAGAATCTGTGGAACAGAACAATTTTCCTCTGATCTCCACCCAGAAGCGTCTTCCTCTGTGATAAAGGTACGAGCTCTCCTGCTTATACTTCAGGGTTTGAGCTGTTGCCTTGGTTTCTGCCCTGGCCAGAATACAAATGCCCACCCTGGATATTTGCTTTGACTGTTGACTGGGCAGGGCAGCTGGATAATGTCCCCCTGACCCAGGTCTTGCACTAGCTTCCTTGCATGGCCAGTGTCTTCTTCAGAGTGTTTACAGCCCTAGCAGGGGTGTTTGCAAGCTATATCCCTTACAGGACAGGCTTCCAGCAAAAGCAGGAAGGTAATTTAGATAGGTAATTAATTTCAGATAGGTAATTTAGCTGCTGATTTAAAAGTTAACTAGCTATACTGTTTTTATTCTGCCTTGCTCAGTTTATTTCTCTGTTATTCCCCTTTTCTGGGGGTGTTTTTCCTTACCAAGAATGGGGTCTTCAGTCCCCATTCTGCCTGCATCTAAGTGCTTGAGGTGACGGATATGATGTTAACCAGCTCAACGCAGCCATTCCACTCAGTACACATACATCATAGCATCACTTTGTATCCCATAAATATACACAATTAACATTGGTCTATATCCAATGAAAACAAATGACAGGGATGTTCATAGCATCACTGTTAATAAAAGCCGAGAAAAAAGAGCAACCTCAATGTTTGTCAAGGGTGGAATGAATAAATAAATTAAAGTTTCTTCATACAACAGAATAGATGTAGAAATAAACATTGAATGACGGCGTACCACTTCACACTACAATGTGAATGGGTCTCATAAGCATTATGATACGTGAAAGAGGTTTCAGAAGATAACAAATACTGTGTTGTTCCTTTTATGTGGAGTTTGAAAGCAGGTAAACCAATCTGTGATATTATAATTTCGGACAGCAGTTACCTTGGCATGGGGTTGTGATAATGATTGGAAGGGAATATGGTGGGTGTGCTTCTGAGATGCAGCTTATACTTAATATTTTCACTTGGGCGATGGACCCCTGGGTCATTTGCTAATCGTTACAGGCGTGACAAGTACAGATTTCGTCAGAGTCATTCACCAACAAAAACATTATTAACTTTCTACTGCTTCTCTAGCGAGCCAATTCCCTGTGAGCACCCACATTATGGATCTAAGAATTGATGTTACATGCAATAAATTTCCTCTTGCATTTCAAGCCTCAGGTGAACCAAAATGTTCACGAGATTTCGATACACATCATTTTCTCCATCTCTTTCAGTTGGGGGCCCAAATGGTGTTTTCTCCTGTAGCTGTAGCTAGTACTATATAGACGCCATGTATGGTTTTCCAGATACCGTGCTACTCCTGGCCTGATTTGACACTCATTCCTACCTTTATGAAGATTTGTGAAACTTTCTGTGCCCTGCGATTTGAACCTAAGGCAGGAAGTGACGCTTAAGAGGACAGAAATGCCCTCGGATTTCCCTGGGCAGGCTTCTGTAACCGAGATGTTTCCTTGCTTATCATGATGTGGCACATTTCTTTGAATCTGAAATTGAATAGCGTCTTTGACACTCACTAACTCTTTTGTGAGTACAAGCACTAAAGGAAGAAAATACCCAAGAAAGGGCCAGTATTTAGTGTCTTTTTACAGCAACTAATGCAATTATCTCCCTCTGGAGACTCAATGAATTACTGATGTTGACATGTATCACTAAATGGCACGAGTTGGTCTGCGTGAGGACACATTACAGCCTGCCCCTTTTGGCCCATCAGATTATTTGTTATTGAAATGAACACAGCAGAAGCCCATGTTTTCCATTCTCTTAACTTCTCGCCTACATCTTACACTTAACCTCAATTTTCACAATGGGTTAGAGACCCTGTGGGATAAAAGACTAGAAAAATGGTCTTAAAAAATGACTTCATTTTTCTGAAAAGGACTAAAATCCAAGAAATCAATGACTTCCCCTTGAATTCTCTCCCTGTATTTCTCTTGACGTATTCAGACCTTGAAAGTGACGAGTGTCATGCCACTTTTCAGTAAGAAAACCAAGACTCGGGCGGCGTCTGTGGCTCACAGGAGTAGGGCGCCAGCCCCATATGCCAGAGGTGGTGGGTTCAAACCCAGCCCCGGCCAAAAACTGTTAAAAAAAAAAAAAAAGAAAAGAAAAGAAAAGGAAAGGAATACCAATAGTCAGCACTTGTAACTTTGACCATTGTTGAGGAAAATGTGTTACAATAAGGATATTGAGACACCACCTCTGAGAGGGCCGTTTGGCTAGGACTGGCCAGAAAGGGTTCATGGGGCAGAAGTTTTTCTTAAACCGCCTTTCCGGCCATCATCTTGAGAGACAGCTTTGCCTCCTCGGCTGTCTGGAGCGGCCTGTGTGTGACCCTGAGAACTCAGAGACAAGTCATTGTAAACGCACACTGAAGGGAGAGAGAGAAAAGAGAAAGACCTTTCCAGCCACCATCCGAGCAGCTGGTGGGTGGGGGCTGATGGGTCTTTGTCATTTGCCGGCATTCTTCTGCTTTAAGCAAGGCGCACCGCACCCGTCACTCCGAGCAGGTAGCCTGCAGGGACAATTGTCTTGTGTCTCCTCATGTGTCTGTGTGAGCCGTGTACCCAGCGTAAGCAGGTGGCACACGCATTCTGAGCAGTAAACACTTTCCTCTGTAGCACGGCACTTGGAGACGGTGCCAAAGCAGCAGACACGAGCCACAGTGCAAACAGCGCTTGGAGGCTGAGCGTAATATGTGCGTTTTACCAAGGGATTTGTGAAAGGATTCGCCAGCTGCGGCTGGGATGGGCAAGGCAGGAATAAAGTGTGTAAGTGAAGGGTGCCAAAAGAGAGCATTTAGGAATTAAAAAAAAAAAAAAATACTATAGCATAGAGCAGGCGTCCTCAAACTTTTTAAACAGGGGACCAATTCGCAGTCTCTCAGACCGTTGGAGGGCTGGACTATAGTTTAACTCTGAACAAATTCCTATGCACACTGCACATACCTTACTTTGAAGTAAAAAAACAAAACGGGAACAAATACAATCACATCGCCTCATGTGGCCTGCGGGCTGCAGTGTGAGGACCCTGGCAAAGAGTTTAGGGGGCTGCAATTGTGTAATCTGGGATAGGAGCCCCTCTCCTAAAACTGGGGCTTCCTGACTCATGACTATCAGAAAGGCACAGTTGAAAATGTGTCTGGGGCCACAGCAGGACCATGCGGCCTCGCCCAGCATCTGTTCTGTCTTCTTTGTTTTTATGTATGCACAGGTGGCCTCACAGAACCTGACCAGCTTTCCAGGCCAGTGTCCTCCTGTAAATGTTTCCAGGTAGAGTCTGAATTAGTGTCACCCCCTTGCCCTTGTCCCCCATGATGCACACATGTACATTTTTAATTTCTTCCCTGTGAGGAGGCCTGCTTGCTCTCTGCACACATTCACATGGCTGGTGGATGGGTTTGCTGTGGCATTTCTGTGCAGACGAGCTGTTGATGTTAGCCAGATGTCTTTCTTAATAAGATTCCGTGTACTCTGCTAGTAAGTAGAAGCTCCGATTCCAGGGGGAGCTTAAAGAGAGAGGGATGGACTGTGTGAGTTCCTGGCTGAGGATTTGTCCAGAAGGCGTGTTTGGGAAAACGCAGCAGCCAAGTCCCCATCCTGGCAGGGTAGGAAGGCACAGATTGTCACGTTGGTGCTTCCCACCTTTCTTAGATTGTCACACTGTCATTCTGGGGGTGCCCACCCTACCTCATTAAAACTGTGTTCCCTTCTCTTACCTTCTCCTCACCTCACCCCCAGTAAAACAGGGCAAAGCGAAGCAAAACAGAACTTGGCAATTGTCTTCCTGGTGGCGGTGGCTGGTGGATCAATTCATCTGTAAGTGTGAGGCAGGTTTAATGGATCAGTCTGCAGCATAGCAGGTGAGAATGAGACAGGTCCCATTAGTGTAAGCTGCTGTAACACACTGTTATATATCAGGTGGCTTTTAAGCAACAGGCATTTCTTGCTCACAGCTCTAGAAGTTGAAGATCAAGGTCCTGGCGTGGCAGATGCTGTGTCTGGTGAGGACTCACATGGCACCTTCTCCCTGTGCCCTCACATGGTGGAAGGGGCCACGGAGCTCTCCAGGGACCCTTCTATCAAGGCACCGATCCCATCCATGAGGCTCCATCCTCATGCCCTCATCAGCTCCCAAGGGCCCCACGTCCTCACACCTTAAGACTGAGGATTTCAGCTTGGGAATTCAAGGGAGACCCAGAAATTCAGATCATGGCAGAGACCTTCTCTGTACAGGTGGTGTGAGAGCTAAGCATACCCATTTCCCACGAATGGCACTCCTGTTTCTGCAGTCTTGGTGAGATTCCCTCTCGATGTGTTCACCTGAGATCCCACAGTTTTCCCTCAGTAAGCCCCATCCTTGTGTCCACACCCCCATGCATTTTCTTTCTGTTCCACACGAGGAGGAGTCATATCTGTCCTGTGGGCTACAAATCTCTCTGGGGCTCCTGACCCCTGCGGAACATTCTGCACAAACACTTTCAAAAGAGAAGCAGACGCTGACAGAATAACGGTGTTTTAATTCTATCCGCAGCCCAGTTGGGGGCCCGCATCCTTCAGTTATGAGCAGGCAGGGTGAACTTTTCTGCACAAAAGATGTGACCGAGTCACCCAAATGTGGTGTGTGCATGGTGGCTTCCAGACCTGCCGTCACCTCCTTTGATTGATCACTCCTACCGAAAATTGACAAGCTTAAGACACCTCTGCCTTCTCTTTTCTATCTTGGGGACACTAAGGAGGCATCCACTGTTGGTGGGGTTGTAACAAAGGGAAGCATCTTCATGAATCACGCGTACAGAGCTGGAGGAGCACTTCCATCCCCAGGAGGAAAACGGCTTGTTTAATACTTTCTACTTGGAGAGAAGTGGCAAAATGCCAGTTTGGGGCCAGATGTTCAAATTGCCCACGAGGCTGTGCTCCTTTGCTGCCAAAGCCCATGTATGCTCACCGCCCTGCCTAAGTCTCTCAGGGTCTTCCATACACCTGCATGCCCATGGGTTCTCCTACAACAGATGGTCCATCTTCCAGGGCCAAAGGCAATGAGGGGGTAGTCTGCACACTTTACAGATTAACAAAAAGAAAAATGTTCTCCTCAGTGAGAAAGTGAAGTTGTCAAGTGGCCTTCCTTCCCTATTCTCTGGGGCTGGATCCTCAGAGATGAAGAAGAGGCTGGTGTAGATGTGTCCTCTCCCTTGACAAGCCAGGAGGTAAGAGAGGGGCTCTCCACTGAATTTCAGTGTGTCGCGGATTTAAAGAGGAGCAAGGTAGGAATTTGTAAAAGTTTTGCTTCAGGGCTCATTACTCAAACATATGTCTCAGCAAATGGACCATATGTTATGATCTTTACACAGGCAAAATTCCCAGGGCATCGCGAGGGTTTCCCCTAAGAAATGACTAAAGTTCAGCAACTGTTCTCAAAGCTGCTCCGCTGACTTCTGCAGCTGGCCAGCCCTCAAGTATATCAAGCAATTAGGCTCAAATAAGCTTCTTGAGTCCACTTCCCCTTCCTGTTGACCACTGGGTTTCTCTGGGAGTTTTCGTTTGTGGGATGAGTGTTAGGCTGTGTGGTGTATGCAGTCAACTCCCTGTCAGAGGAGATCCAAATGAAACTGTACCTGTCTCGTTCAACCACACCGTGGCTCTGGGGCATTTATAGCTACAAAGAGGCAAGGCCCTCTCCTTATTTTTGTGGCCATGAAACTTTCCAGACTCTTAAGAATTACAGGGAAATTAAACTGTATAGGAACTGGGAGATAAAATATGTAGACAGCCTATTTGGCTGGCCCAATCTTGGGTGACTTTTTTTTGACACAGGATGCCCAATATGCAATGGTCTGGGGGGATTTTTTTTGAGGTGCAACCAGGAGAATACTTCAAAACTCTTGTACAAACCAAAGTCAGCCAAAGTATTACAAATAACACCTCCAGCTCCCATGGCCTTTATTTCCCTGACAACTAGTGCAAGAGACTTTTCTGATTGTCTTCTGGCCAGGAGTCATCTTCTACTTTTGACAATTCCATCGCTGCAACATTTCTAAAAAGTTGAGCACTGAGATTTGAAGAGCAAATTCAAAACAAGCCACAACTATCTGTCAGAGCTCGCTGTTGTCATGGAGATGTAGGCTGCCAGTGTCATTCCAAAGCAATTATTTGGAGGCTACAGAATAAGGATAATCTGAGGCAATGCCATTTCCTTTTCTGCTTCAAGTACTTTTTGGTGTAATGAAGGCGGGAAGTCACATGGGCAAATTTTATGTCTATGTTATTAGAACTTCTTAGAGTTAATTCTCACATGAGTTCACCAAACACTGAGTAAGATTTTGCAACCAAAGGGTGGCCCACGTTTTCAGTCTAAATCTGAAGTGTGGCACAAAATTTCAATCTCTCCTGTTCAGACTCTGTCTTCAGACGTGCAGGTTAGCAGAGCAGGTCAGAGTAAGCATGAGGATGGAAAGACATTTGGGTAAATTGCTTAGCCTGCCCCTCTGAACCTCCTGTCTCTAAATTGGGTACAGTAATAGCTCGTCTAACATACAGACTTTTTTTCTGAATGAATGAAGATAAAGAGATAGTAATGCTTTACAGATGTACAATAGGCAGTCATTATGATTTGCAGACACTTGAGATTTTGTGCCTACAGGCTCACGAATAAACCAGCTCTTCCTAATGGTCATTTAAATCATCCTTTGATATGAATTACAATTAATGTGGAATTGCTTTGCTTTAGATGTTAAGTTTCATGATGGTGGAATGAAACCCACTACTTCTAGTGTTTATTACAGTGGTTTCTGTGGCCATGGGGAGGAGTGAAAGGAATTCGCTCTATCCACTTCATTTATGGAGCTGGCGAAGACCTTTCTCATGGGTCTAAGCCAAGGACTTTAAACTCCTTGCATTCATTGTCAATTGCTGTGTAACACAGTACTGCAAAATTAGCAGCTTAAAGCAACGCCTACGTATCATTTGACAGTTTCTGCAGGGGCAGCTTCCCTGAGTCTTGTGCTTCCGGATCCCACGAGGCTGTCATCAACATGGCAGCCAGCAGTGGATTTCGCCTCAAGTTTTGACCAGAGCAAGATCTTCTGAGCTCATGTGAACTTTGGAAGGATTCAGCTCCTTGAAGATTACTGCAGATAAAGGCTCATTTCCTTACTGGTTATTGGCCAGGATCAGCCTCAGTTTCATGTCTTGTAGACTCCTCCCAACAAGAGTTGCTCATTTCACCCAAACCCAGAAAGAGAAAGAGTCTGCTGCAGAATGGAAGGCACCATCATCTCATGGAAATCATGGTGGAAGTGACATCTCAACATGATTGGTGTATTCTACTGGCTCAAATGAAGGCACTAGGGAAGTTCACACTGCCTGACTTAAATGCTTGGCAGACTCTTTAAGCACAGGTAGAAATACCTGAAGCCCCTGTTTTATGCAATTTCCTTATCCCCTCATCTCACCATGACAGGCAGTACCCTGGAGGCACAGGAATAAATGGCCTTATTCAACATCTCTTAACCTCCACTCATCACTGCCCAGCGAGCAACCTTTTTAAACACATTTTTCCAACCAAGCACCCCCATAATAATTCAACAGATGACACTGATAATCTATATATGTCCTATGTCTCTGAGCCTTCCACCTAAAATGGGTGTGATGTTTTCAGCTCTCGAGAACAAACTGTCCTCCTATCTGGGATGACACTGTCGAAATTGAGGAGTGGTGCTCTGAACTCAGGCTTCCTGTGTTCCTATTTGTCACACCCTTGGTCAGCTTTGTGACAATAGGCAGGTCTCTAACCCTCAGCATTTTTAGCTGTGAGAATCTTAATGCTATCAACCACATTGGATTGTTATAAAGCTTAATGGACACAGGCCATCTGAAGCACACATTAGCAGACTTGACAGATTACAGAATCATAATAAATGCTGATTTATATTGCTGCAGTGTGCAGAAACCATCTCTAGCCTTGGGAATTCCAAGGTTAGATGAAAACAAGAGCCTTGAAGAGGGCTGCAACTTGTTAAAAGAGACTGAAGGATCACAAAGGCAGTGAGATAGGCCAAAATGGAGTTATATTCAATATGATCTGGACAAAGAAAAGAAGAGGTGTCTAAATTCTAAAAATGAGAGAGGAAGGCATAAAAAGAGTTTCTCAGAGAAAGGGCACTTGGAGGATGGCAAATTGTTTGGGAACTGAGGCAGGGAAAACCAAATTAAGGCAATGTTGATGGTGATCAAGACAAGGAAGAGGACCCGAAGACAAGGATCATGGGGATAGTGGCTACTCGAAAGACTGGCTGACATAACTGGGTATCTCTCCCCTGTATTGTCCATTTATCCATTCTTCAGTCATTTACACATTCATCTACATGGTTTCTTCCATCAGTCCATCTGTTTATTCATTTATATGTCCACCTCTTCCTTAATTAATCTATCCCATCCTTTTATGCATCTATCTATTCATCCATTCCTCTACGCACATATTACCTATCCATCTATCCACCCACCCATCTGTTCATCCATCCATCCATCCATCCATCCATCCATCCATCCATCCATCCATCTATACAGCCAACTACCCATTCATTCTTTCTTCGATCCATCCATCCATCCATTTATCCATCCATCCATCCATCCATCTATACAGCCAACTACCCATTCATTCATTCTTTGATCCATCCATCCATCCATTTATCCATCCATCCATCCATCCATCCATCCATCCATCCATCCATGTATCCATCTATACAGCCAACTACCCATTCATTCATTCTTCGATTCATTCGTCCATCCATCCATCCATCCATTCACTCATCCATCCTTTCATCCATCCATTCATGCATCTATTTATCCACCTATCCAAACATACACCCATCCACCCACTGATCCATCCATCCACCCACCCACCCATTCATCCATCCATCCATCCATCCATCCATCCATGCATCTATTTATCCATCTATCCATCCATCCTTTCATTCGTCCATTCATGCATCTATTTATCCACCTATCCATCCATCCACCCACCCACCCACTGATGCATCCATCCATCCATCCATCCATCCATCCATCCATCCATGTATCTATTTATCCACCTATCCATCCATCCTTTCATCCATCCATTCATGCATCTATTTATCCACCTATCTATCCATCCGGCCGCCCCCCCCCCCCCCCCCAAAAAAAACCCACCAAACACCCCACCCACCACCCCCCAAAACACAAAAAACACCCACACAACACACCCCACAAAACAACCAGACAACCAACCAACCAACCAACAAACCAACAACCCAAACACCAGACCCCACCAACACACGTCCATTCTGGGGGGCTAGCCGACCCGCGCGGCTGGTGG
>CAUYPK010094015.1:0-29259 GCA_963574355.1 Loris lydekkerianus
AGCACACAGATTGTTCTCAGGACATACCATATGTTAGCCCCCCACCCCCACCCCCCCAAAAAAAGTCAAAAATATACAAAAATAAACTAGCCACTCACAGCAAGGCAGGTGAAAGAAAATTCTAACCAGGTCTGGGTGGGGGAATCCACCATGGGGCATTACTCTGGAGGCACAGTGAGGCAATGGTGGTGAGATCTAGAGCTGAGGAAAACCAGTCTAAAAGGCATGTATTTGGGAATGGAAAAGGACCAGCTGGCCAGTCAGCCTAGTGGACTGGGGACAGAAAAGGGCTGTCCTGCGTTTTAAATTTTGTTGTTGTTTGTTTTGTTTTGTTTTTGCTAAGCCTGCTCACTGGAGCAACTTTAGAAGGCTTAAATGAATGGGTGGACTTGAACAGTGCCCAACAGCTGGGATTGAATATCAGGCAGGGTGAAGCTCCCATTGGCTTAGCTACTAACTGGGTGCCGCTATTGTGGGAAAGTCTCATGAGAGAAATGGTCAGCTGGGTCCTAGTACATGGCTAATTCTGGCACACATACTGAGCTCAGGCAACAGCCATCAGAGTGACCTGAACAGACCAGGGGATTGTTGTCAGTGGGACCTGTGTAATGTGCCTCCTAAGGAATCTGGTGAGAACTTTAGGACCCAATCCTGTAGGGACTGAATGCTGATGAAGCTACTAGGCCCTGATTGAGGGCAACTAAGTCAGGAAGGTAAGACTCGATCTCCTCTGCCACTAAGACCTGACTTCTGGTTCTAATTTTTTACACCAAAACAATGTATGCTCTCTGTCTCCTGACACCACAGTGCCGCCTGTTGTCCAGGCAATATATTTATATACATACACATGTTTTTTTGAGTTTTTCTTTGTTTAGTTGTATTTTTATTTTTTCATTTTTACTTTCTTCAATAGAAAGAGCTCCTCCATTTTTGTTACAGTTTTTCACACCCTTTTTCTCCTTTTCTATTTCTCTCCTATTCCCTGTCTTTTGGTAAAGATTGTACTACTTTTTTTATCTTTCCCACGTACAGTTCTCATACAACAGCTAAGATATTTCTTTTTCTCTTTATCTTATATAACTATATTTTTAAATATTCTTGCAGTTTTGGGCTTCAGCCAGGTTTGAACCTGTTGCCCCTGGTATGTGGGGCTGGTACCCTACTCCTTGAGCCACAGGCACCACCCCGTTTTCTTCACCACCTAATTTTTAATATTCTTAATCTATTATTATTATTATTTTTTTCTCTGAGAGGTGGGGATTATGGCATTGGTCTGGCTGAAGGTCACAGCATTGGTCTGGCTTAAGGATGTCAAGTGCTCATGGTCCGTGTCCTTTGTCCAGCTTTGGCTTTTGGAAAGACAGTATTAGCAGGTCCTCACTGTGACATACTTCTTAATTTTTATTATTTATTATTTTTTTTTTCTCTTTTCATGTTTTGCAGGGACAGAGAGGGGGTCCTTGGTTTTGCCCAGAAGTTCCTGACTTTGAAACCTACCCAACCCAGTGCCCAAAGTCCTAGAGTTGTGTGTGTTGCCCATAGCATTCTGTCAAAAAACAACATTTCTCTCTTCACTCTCTTTCTTTTCTTTCACCCCACTTCATTTTTTTCTTTTGCTTTCTCACTTCTCACTCTGTACACTTCTCTTCCTTTTGGCTTCATACCAAAAGGCCGCTTCAAACCCTAAGCTCTGAGACAAGGTATTTAAAATGAAAGAGGTAGTGAGAAAGAAAAAGTAGGGGAAGAAAATGAATAAGAATAAAAAACACTTGAGGAGGAATGAATTGAAAAATTGCAACAACATGAAAAACCAAAAAGAGCAATTCCACCTATAAAAAATGGAAATGACAGAAGGGAATTTAAAATATGGATGGCCAAAGCAATCAGGGGAATTGACAAGAAAGTGGATAAACAGAACCAAAAAATGGTTGAAAGATATGATAAATAGAGAAAGGATATGGTGGAACATGAGGAATTGAAGGAGTCATCAGGAGATTAAAAATGCAATAAAAAGTCTCAATAAAAGATTAGACACTGCAGAAGAAATAATCTCAGAGCTAACGGCTAAAATTTTTGAGGTACTCTGATAGATAAAGAGGCTTAAAAGAAGAGAGATAAAATAGAATGTTTGCCCACAGAATTATGGGACTACACAAAGCATTCAAACAAGTGAATTATAGGTGAAGAAGAAGGAGAAGAAGAAGAATAAGTTCCTACAGGAATGGAAGACTTACTGGAGAATATCATAAATGAAAATTTCCCATATTCCACTAAAGATTCCAAAACTGTCCCTTTACAGGAATATTGAAACCGGTCATCTCAACTCAAACAGGTTTATTTGCAATGAACCTGTCCAAAGTCATGATGAAAAAGAAAATTCTGTACACTGCCAGGAGTAAGTGCCAACTAACCTATCAGCAAAGATTTATCAGAGTGACAGTGGACCTTTCAGTTGAAACTTTCCAAGCCAGAAGAAAAGTCATCTACCTTTAACCTTTTTAAACAAAACAATTTCCAGCCTAGAATTATGTATCCTGGTAAACTAAGCTTCATAATTGATGGAGAAATCAAATCTTTAACGATATGTAAACACTGAGGAAATGTGCCACAACAAGACTAGATATACATGAAATACTCAGACTTATTCTCCTAAGTGACCATCACAATGTACCACCAGCAAAGTAAACACCTATAAACTAAAGGGGAATACCTAGCTTCCACGATGATGGAAGGGATAAATGTAAGCAAACAGACTTTCACAAAATAAGATGAATAGAATTCCATGTTTATCAATTCTCTCAATAATAAAAGAAACCTAGCAAACTGTACAAATACATAGAAATTAAACAATATGTTCCTAAATAACAAATGGTTCATAGAAATAAAAAGAAAAGTTTTAAATTAAAAAAAAAAAAATCAAATCAAAATAGAAACACAGCACATGGAAAACCGACGGGATACATCATAAGCAGTCGGAAGAAGGAAGTTTACAATGATAAAAACTTAATGTATAAAATAAAAAGACATCAAACATAGAACAAAATAATTCACTTCAAGGAACTAGAGAGAAAAAACAAACCAGACCCATAATTAATAAATGTAAATCAATAATAATGTTAAGATTGGAAGAAAAAATGAGAATAATTTATTTCTCTAAACAAAATAGATACCAGAAAAAAAGTACAAGAAGTCAGTAAAATGAAGTTGGTTTTTTAAAAAAAGATAAAAATGGACAAACCATTATGTAGACTAAGAAAATAAAAGAAGACTCAAATAAGCATCAGAAATGGAAAAAGAAACATTACAACTGTTGCAACTGAAATACTACTGATATACAAAGGATCATTAGAGACCATTACAAATATGCCAACAAATTGGAAATGAAAAATTTCTGAGCACATAAATCCTACCAAGATTAAACCAAGAAAGAAATATAAAATCTGAATAAACAAAAAATGAGTAACAAGATTGCATTAATAATAAAAGTCTTTTAACAAAGTAAAAACCAAGATTAGGTGGCTTTACAGCTAAAATGGACTAAAACTTCAAAGAAAAAAAAAAACAGTTCTCTAACAAGTCCAACAAGAATTTTACAGAAGGGAATTCTTCCTAACTCATTCTAGAAAGCCCGTATTATCCTAATACCAAAATCAAACAGGAGTACCACAACAAAAAAAATAAACTTACATACTAGCATCCCTGATGAATATAGATGCAGAAATCTTCAATAAAATGCTAGCAAAACAAATGTAATAGCACATGAAAAAGATAAGATACCATGGCTGACTGAGATTCATCCCAGGGAGCACATGAACAGAATTAAGGACAAAATAATATGATTATCTCATGTAGAAAAAGCATTTGACAAATTTCAACATCGCTTCATGATTAAAACTCTCAACAAATTAAGTTTAGAAGCAACATTATGTAACAAAAGCCATTTATGACAAACTCTCAGGTAATAACATGCCAGAAAGGTTTCAGCCTTTCCCCCTAAGAATAATAAACATGGATACCCACTTTACCTACTATTACTCAACATAGTACTGGAATCTTATGCAGAGTAATTACTAAGAAAAGGAAAGGAAGAGCATCCAAGTTAAAAAAGGGGAAGTCAAATTGTCACTGTTTTCAGATTACATGATGTATGGTTAAAACAAACTAATGACTTCACCAAGAAACTCTTATAATTGATAAAAAACAATCAGTAAAGTTGCAAGACACAAAATCAAGATACAAAAAAGCAGTAGCATTTCTATATACCAATAACAAACTACTTGAAGAAGTCAGGAAAGTGGTCACATTTATAAGACCCAAATGGCAATGATGGCAATAATAAAAATTAATAAATGGGATTTGACTGAACTAAAAAGCTACTGCACAACTAAGGAAACAATCAACAGAGCAAACAAGCAATGAACTGACTAGGAGAAAAGATTCACAAACTTGCACATCAATAAAAGGCTAATATTCAGAATTTACAGAGAGCTCAAGGAAATTTGCAAGGAAGAAACAAGCAACCCTGTTTAAAAAAAAAAAAAAAAGTGGGCAAATGAATTGAACAGATATTTCTCAAAAGAAGAAAGACAGATGACCAATATACATTTGAAAAAATGCTCACATTACTAATCATCGGGGAAATGCTAATTAAAAACACACTGAGATATCACCTTAAAATATTTGGATTGGCTTTTATTAAAATGTCCAAAAATAATTGATGGTGGTGTGGATGCAGAAGTGAAGGAACACTTATACACTGTTGGTGGGACTATAAATTGGAGAACCCCTAGGGAAAACAGTATGGAGATTCTCCAAAGAACTAAAAGTAGACCTACCATTTAATTCAGCAGTCCCACTATTGAGTATCTACCCAAAGTAAAGGAAGACTTTTCATCACACATACTCAAATGTTTATGGCAGCACAATTCACAATTGCAAAATGTATAATAAACCCAAGTGCCTGTCAATTCATGAGTGGATTAATAATATAAAGTTAAGAAAAATTCATGAGTGACATATGTAAACCATGGGGGTACATTTTAGCCATAAAAATATGAATTAATACCTTTTACAACAAGACCATTCTCCTAAATGAAATATCTTAAGAATGGGAAAATAAATACCACATGTGCTCACTAAGAAATTTGAGCTAACCAAGATGAAAACATATTCCATGCTCACAGAGTGGAAGAATTAGTGTTAAAATGACCATACTACCCACAGCAGTATAATGATTCAATGCAATATTTATGAAAATGCCAATGACATATTTCACAGAAATACAAAAAATACATTCTAAAATTTACATGGAAACTTAAAGTAGTCAAAAAAATATTGAGCAAAAGGAACAAAGTTGGACATATCACACTACATGATTTCAAAACCAGCTACATAGGAGGAAAAATTTCTAGTGTTCTATAGTATTGAAGGGTGAATGTAGTTAATGATAGTTTATTGTATATTTTTCACATGTTAGATGAGAAGATTTCGAATTTTCCAACAAAAAGTAGTAATAAATGTTTGAAGTTGATGTTAATTACCCTATTTGATTATTACATGTTATATACACACATCAAAATATCACAGTGTATCTCATATATGTTCACCATTGAACAACACAAGTTTGAACTGCATAGATCCATTTATATATAGAATTTTAAAAATAAAGGTTTTGAAAAAAAGTTTGGAGATTTGAAACCATTTGAAAAACCTCCCAGACAAATCACATTGTCTAGAAATATAAAAAACGTAATAAAAGTCATATGTGTCATGAATACTAAAATATATGTAGATATTAGTCTATTTTATTATATACTGCCATAAAATATAGACAAATCTGTCATACACAGTTAAAATCTATGAAAACTTATGTAGGTAAACATTTAGAAACCATACATGACACCATTCAAAGAGGAGAAAAATGTAAACAAATGTAAAGATGTAGTATTAAATCGTAACTCTATAAAATTAGCCATAGAAATACAGTACTGCTGTAATAATTTCATAGGCACCTTCTGTTGCTATTACAGTGAGATCAAGTATTGTAAGCATCCACTTAAATGTTGTCTGACACTAATCATCTCCATGTGAGCATTTCATTCTCCCATAAGTTGAATACCACAGTAAAAAGTGACTTCTTGCAGTTCGTGAATAATTTTCATTGTGTTTAATGCAATACATAAACCCGAATAACTTTATGGACCCATACAAAGTGCCAAGAGTTATGTTCAAACTGTATCCACGAAAGAGAGAAAAGTCATGTATTGCAAGAAAAAGTTAGATTGCTTGATATTCATTTTAGACAGAAGTCTGCGATGGCAATTGCCCACCATTTCAGACATGCAATTTATCTTGTAAACAATGTTAACTATATGTTATGCATAAAGCTTCTGGTTAACTGTACGTTTTTAATCATTATCTGTAGATTCTTGAGAGAGGTTTAGTGCTTGTAACTCCATTTTTATTTAAGAGTCACTGAAAAAGAGAGAGAGAGAGAGAGAGAGAGAGATAGATAGATAGATAGATAGATAGATAGATAGATAGATAGATAGATATGAGACCAGGTAGAGATTCTTAAAGAAAACTTTAAAAATCTCCCCAAATGTTGGTAAGACTAGATGTGTCCATGAACAACTTTTAAATATTTTTATAACAAGTAATTGTGATAATAGTCAAATTATTCTAGGAAATAGAGAAATATTGACTAGTAAAATTAGCTGGTAAGGTTATTAAACAGCTGAAAAAAAAAATGAATTAAAGTTCTGGAAAGTAATCGCTTATAAAAGAGATGTTGAAAGTTAAAAGTAAGATATTTATCACTGGATTTCAAAAATATATTACAATATAAATGTATAATTATAATACCAGAGTGCTTTTAGTTTAGAAATGTATGATGATTCATCAGAGAAATACATCAGTGAAACCACTATAAAATAGAAAAAGTTAAGCACACATATGATCTTATGTATTATTAATAACAATATTAGCAGTGTTTATTTTTAAACATAAAGATATTTACCATTATTCCATTTTCAATTGAGGAAACTATAGCTTACAGAGTTTAATTAAGCTCCTCTGAAATCATATCTAATTTTTTTACCTGTGATAATATTAACATGAATATATTTAAAACAATGAGCCTTTATCTTTTAGGATACTTAATGAAATATTGGCATATACAAAATAACACAGTTTTGGGAATTTGTTGTGTCTTAAAATGTGTGTCTTAAACCTGTATGAGGGGATAGATGAAGCAAGCCATGAGTTGATAATTAGTGAATCCAGGTAATATGAGGACAGATATTCATTGCATTCTACCATTCTCTCTACTTTTGATTATGTTTGTAATTTTCTGTAACAAAAAGATTTAAGAATAAAATTACTTGTCTTAGGAACCAACTTTATGGGCCCCATATGAAGAAGGTATAAATTCTAATAGTGCGTACTATCATGTTGAGTAAATCAAGAAACAAACCTTTGTTTGGAAGGGAATGTTAATGAAAATTATTTTGTCAAATTACTGTGAAATTTAACAATCATAATCACAGCACATCTTCTTATCTTTATTGAAGGACATTTAAAGTATACGGAAAAACAATAAATATAAAAGAAAATTCACAAAGAAAAACAGGAATATTTGCATTAATAGATATTATACTCTACTATAAATCTGAATTAATTAAAACAATAAGACATTGAAAATAATAGATTGATTTTTGAAATAGAAGAATCAGAAAAAGACTGATAAATAAAAATACTTTATTCTGATAGAAGTGGCATTTCAAATCAGCATGAAAGAATACTGTATATGCTCGAGTATATACGGTAGATTATGCAGTAAATGATTTTAGAGATATTAGATAATGACTGGAGCAAAAATTAAATAAAATTCCTACTCGGTCGTGTCTCTAAAATGAACGTTAGAAAAATTAAGGGTAAATGGTAATAGAAAAAACATAAATATACTAGAAAAATATTTATATTTATGAATTTTTGTGTTGGAGGAGATATTTGTAAATATGGAAACAAAGCCAGAAAACACAAAATTATAATCATTAGTTTTGGCAAAATAAATATTTAAAACTTTTGTGAAAAAATAAATGAAGAATCTCATTAAAAAATCAAAAGACAATTTGGAAAACTATTTTTGTGCAAACACAAGAGATAAGCTCTGAATTTCCTACTGGATTTTAAGATAGTGAAATCAAATAATGGAAGTAAAAGTACTTTGAAAAACACAAATAAGTAAATAAAACAAGTTTTATTCTCAGGGGGTATTTAGATAATGAAAACCCTCCTGCTAAAAAAAAGGTGGAACTTTCAAAAAGCATCTTTTTAATGCAATACTGATTTGGTTCGAGAGATCCACATTTCCTACCCCAGTGACACACCCTATAAATGTAAAACATATAAAAAATTGGACTAAAGTTAATGTGGGATGCACTGAATTGAAACAAGCAGACAAATAGTGTAACTCTGTAGGAAAATGCTTAACTTACAATAGCACAAAACCCTGAAACTGAGTTGTGCCAGCTGCAAGGAGCAGAAGGCAGTGAACATCAGATCACTACATCAGCTGAAACCTTCAAAGGGAGTAAAGGATGATGAATAGTTCTTAGAAGCAGCCAGAGAAACAAAGACACATCATCAACATCTGAAAAATACTCAAAATTAAGCTAACAGAAGACTTTTTAACACCGGCAATGGAAGTCAGAGGTAAGAAAAAATATTTTCAAAGTGCTGAGGAAAAATGACTGTCAAAGAATATGTTCTCAGGTAAAACTAAGATGATATAAATGAGTATGAATATATACTGGGAAAGAATAAACTTAAGTGAACTAAATTTACTATCATCAGATAATAGCCTGATGCAATCAAGTTTGTTCTATGTCGTAGGAGAAAAACATTAAAACTAAAGCTTGCAAAGTTTGAATGGATGGAATAGAAAAGTTATACTAGATTAACACTATACAGAATTAAGGTGGAAAAACAATATTAATATCATAAAATGTTGGCTTTAAAACACAAAAAGAAATATTGCCCAAAGGAAAGGTCATAATTAGAATAATGACTACCATAATAATAGCTAAAGTCAATATAACATGCACTATATGCAAGTATTATTCTAAGACTTTGGATACCTATTTGGTTTATCTTCATCACAATACTATGAGATACATACTATCATTTTAACCAATAAAGACTTTAAGGTACCAAGAAATTAACTAATTCACAATCATACAACTGGTTAGCAATGAGGCTAGGAGTCATGCCAGGAAGTAGCTTCACTGTGTAATGCACTAGCTACTAGTCAAATACGGCTATTGAGTACTTGAAATGAAGTTATTTTAAAGTAAGATGTGCTCTAAGTACAAAGTACACATTAGAGTTTGAAGTCATAAAAAATTGTAAAATATCTCATTAATTTTTATGTCGCTTTAATGTCAAATTGATAATATGTTAAATATATTGGGTTAAATAAATATTTTATTAAGGACACTTCACCTGTGTCCTTTTACTTTTTAATAATGTGGCTACTAGAAAAATTGAAGTTATACTTTGGCTTGCATCGTGTATCTATCAGAGAGTCTAGTGCTGATGTACGGCCTCATTGAATTCAGACTAGCTGAGCCAGGACCTTGCTAAAGCTACAGAATTGGAGGAGGACATGAGCCTCCAGAATTGTCCCATAATTTATCTGAATTTCAATGCAATTTCAGTCAAAATCTAAATAGGATTTTTCATGATCATCAGAAGCTAATTCTAAAATTTATCTGGAAGCGCAAAAGACCAAGAATAGCCAAAACTAATCTTTGTGCCATCCCAGATATCAAGGTATATTATAAGCCCCAAATGATAAAATCAATGTGGTATTGAAAAAGGGAAAGAAAAATACTAACCAATGTAACAAAATAAAGATCAGGGACATAGACCATATTTTACAATTTGACATACCTATCACAAAGTGGGATTGAAAGTAAGTATAGAATGAAGAGAATATTCAGAAAGGGTGAATGGAAAATTGTCTATGTAAATTCGATCCTTGAAAAGGATTCTTACCGTACACAAAAAATCAATTCCAGATAGGGTGAGAACTTAGAGGGTCAAGAAAAATCTTTGAGATCTTAGAAGAAAATGAGAAATAATACTTATTTTTGTCCTAAGCGTGAGCTAGGGAAAGGTATATTAAATTAAAATACATGGTAAGCATTACAAATTTGACAAATTTCACCACTTTTTAATCATAAACGTCCACAAAAGACAACCCAAAGACAGTGAAAAGACTGCCTTAACCTGAGGGATGTTTGTAGTACATGAAACTTGCAAGGAAGTAGGGAAGCCTTTACAAATCAATTAGAAAACTGAGCTTTACAAATGCTCACTAGAAAATCCAGGGAAAGGACCACAAACAGGTACCTCACAGAGGAGGAAACATGATGAAAACAAGCTCATGAAAAGATGTTTAACTTCATTAACAATAAGAGAAATACAAATTACCAGTGGAAAAAAAAATCTATTGGCATAATTTTATTCCCACTGACGGTGATCCCACAATTGTTAAAAAGCCAGGAAATGCTACTCAGAAAGCAGATTTCTGTTTGAAGGATGAATATGAGATGAAATAAGCTGGCATTATTTTGTGAGGCTGAATATTTATGTCATCTAAGTGTTATCTAACAATTGCATCCCCATGTGATACATTATATGCTGTCTGCAAAGTGTCAAAAGAGCTATGAAAATGTGGTAAAACTCTTCTAACTAAAAAAAAAATAAAGAACCTAAGAAAAGAAAGAGGGAATGAGAGAAAAAAGGGAGGAAAGGGAGAGGAAAGGAAAGAGGGAGGAAGGGGAAAAAGTAAAGAGGAGGAAGAAAGAGGAAGGAATTGAAAGAGGAAAGGAGAGAAAGAAAGAAAATAAGGAAGGGAGGGAAGGAGGGAAGGGAGGGAGGAAGGAAGAGAGGGAGGAAGGAAGAGAGGGAGGAAGGAAGGGAGGGAGGGAGGGAGAATAACCTCAAATATTCAGAGAACATAATATGTGCAATGATATATTCAAGTACTCAGATGTTTTTCATGTGGAAATGAATTAAATAAAAATACGTTCAGTGTGCATGAATATGGTATAATCCATTCAAGAACCCTACTTATAGCATGAACTGTTTGCAAATGTCAAAACAGAAACTGGCAAATGAGTGTTTGTGAATATATATGAAAGTATTAAAAGTAAAGAAGGAAAAATAAAAAGGATATATAGTTTTCTTAGTGTAGTCACATTGGCGAGGGAGACAGTTGATAAGGAACATATAGATGGAAATCTATTGCAAAACTTATTAGAGTGAAACTTCGTTGGGTATTCATTTTATGATTGTATATTTAGTATATAGTGCATTTGTCTAATCTTATTTTTTCCCATGGATCAAATACTATTATATCACAAATAAATAAAACTAATAAAGGCATAAACATACAAACAAATAAATGGGGAATTGGGGAAGGATAGAAGAATGGCTTTTTTTTTTTTTTTTTAGAAGTTTCTCCTTACTGTGTAACCCTCATCTCCTTTCTCCCTTACCCATATATCTCCATTCCACACCCATTTTCCTTTATTCTCTATGAGTTCCTCTGGCTCTCTGAGTTATTTAGTACAAACCAATGCATGAGGTCACTCAAATACGTGCTCTGTGTGGTGCCTTGCTCCTCATTAGTGAATACAGGACAGATTAAAAATGATAACGAGTAACTGTTTCAGATTGTGAAAATATTGCAAATGATAATTCCAAGAGGATTTCTTAAGCTGAACACCCACCTATTTGGTTCCAAATTGCAAAAGTCATCGGAAAGCAGGTTTTAGTTTTCAAGAAACAGTACAGTCTGATATATTTGCAGGGAAATTGGATTTTTCATAACATGTTCTTAAGATAAAGCAGTAAAAAGACCTTCATAAAAGAGAGAGGCAAAATGCATATGTGCTCTTCTGAAAATGTTATAAAAGCTGACGATGATATTCCTCCTCTGGGCATTAGATCAATCTCTTGCATAAACACTGAGGTAGAAAGAGACTTGCTGAAGAAATAGATCATTGGATGTCTAAAAGCATTTGGGTTATGGGACTAGCAGAAAAATAAAGAATATTTTCTGTCCCTGCAATACATTTTAGACATTTTAGATGGGAAATGTATGTCACTTATAGTCAAAATCCTTTGGGAACTACAACCTCCAATATACAAGAGTGAAAAATAGAATAATTTTTTAAAGACCTTCCACCTTATTATTTTAAGAAATGACAATTAACCCTATATCATGTACTGAAAGGAATATTTTTGAAACAATGATTATTTCTGCATGTAGGTGCCTTATTCCATCTTCAGAGGAGCTCAAGATATGCCCAGTAAGGTCATGTTTCCCTTCTGCGTTTGTGTATCAGTTTGTAAATGATGCCGCATTTGCTGATGAGATTATAGAGATGTGCCTGTGGTACTAATTTGATGAATGAATCAAAAAGGAGACCTACATTTTCTAAATCCCTACTTTTAGCTCTGTGTTACCTCAGCCTTTTACAAAAATAATTGAACTTTTATTTATCTGTTATATCCTAATGAATAAGACTTCCTTAGTTCTCTGGGAAGAACATAGGCTAAAAGTAACATCTAGCATTTCTCAGTGCTGTAGGTACATTGATGGCATACCCAATTCAATAACTATTTTTCATTGAAAGCCATTTGATTTTTTTTTATTGTTGGGAATTCTTTGAATGTACACAGAAGGAGGTTACACTACTTGCTTTTGTTAGATAAGGATCCTCTTATATTAGTGTCCTGCCCCCCAAAGGTGCACCACATCCCTTCACTCCCCACGCCTTTCCTCCTTCCCTTGCTCAGCTCTTCCCATCCCCCAACCCCACTGTGTACTAGAACCTTAATAGATCTCATATCAGAATTGAGTACCTAGGATTCTTATTTCTCCATTCTTGTGATGCTTTACTAAGAATAATGTGTTCCACAGAAGGACCTTTATAAAGGAAGCTATGAACCCCTAAGAAAAGAAATAGTAGAAGACATCAACAAGTGGAAGAACATACCAGCGCATGCTCATGGCTGGGAAGAATCAACATTGTCAAAATATCTACACCTACCAAAGCAACCTACAGATTCAATGCTATCCCTACTAAAATACCAACATCATACTTTCAAGACTTGGAAGAAATAATTCTTCATTTTTGTATGGAACCAAAACAAACTCCCTAAGCCAAGGCAATTCTTTTTTGTTTTAGAGAGAGTCTCTCTTTGTTGCTCTCAGTAGAGTGCTGTGACATCACAGCTTACAGCGACCTCCAGCTCTTGGGCTTAAGTGATTCTCTTGCCTCAGCCTCCGGAGTAGCTGGAACTACAGGTGCCTGCCACAATGCCCAGCTATTTTTTTGTTGCAGTTTGGCTGGGGTCGGATTTGAACCCACCACCCTCGATATATGGGGCTGGCACCCTACTCACTAAGCCCTCACTAAGCCACAGGCCCTGCCCCAATAAAGGTAGTTATTAATAATGATCTTTTTCTTTGTTGGTTTCATGCCTTATAATGAAAAGGAAGTGAGAATTACCTTAAGTAATTACCTCTCATTGTAAGAGAATTTAGTATTCTGGTTAAAAGTCCACGCTTGAGTCTAATAACAATAATTTTTAATGTAAAAAAACTATTTTTTTGCAGTTTTTGTCCTAGGCTGGGTTGGAACCCGCCACCTCCGACATAAGGGACCGGCACCCTACTCCTTTGAGCCACAGGCGCCGCCCTAATGTAAATATTTTTAATAGAATAATATTAATAAAAAACCACAACACTAATTGTTTACATTTTTCTGTCCACTCCTTGTCTGAGTTTATATAGCTGAAGGCAGTTGGAGATAATACATACTCATGCTGACTAGTCTTACCTTGTATTTGTGATTTCAAACATAAAGTGTCCCTAAAATGCTGCCTGATAATCACACTTGAGTTCCTGACATTCTCTTGAATAAATAAATGATATCTTCTAGTCTCTTGTCCAAATCTCAACCCTCATCAAGGTTGCCAGATATAGTCAACAAAAATACAAGATTCCCAGGTAAATTTGAATTATTTATAAATGCTTATGTACATGTGCATTGAGATAAAAGAAGATCACACTGCATGGAGCATATTTATACAAAAACAATTCATTTCTTATCTGAAATAATAAGTATGTAAATGAGATATTTCTGTTTTGAAAACATTATAGGTGTATTCCCTGATGTGTCTGCTCTCCAGATCAGTTCTTTGTTTCATAGATTTCACTTATAAAATTCCTTGCAGTCTGTGTTTCATTAACATTTTATAATTTCTTCAGCAACCATCTCCTATTTATTGTGTTCTTTTGTTAACAGAACATTTATTGACGATATAACACCTCAACATTAGCACTATAAGCCAATATACTAGCATATACTGGTATTTATAACTACCATAAAGTTCACAAATCTAAGAATGGCCTTTCAAATTTGATTTGTTGAAACATATATACCAGCTATCATGGCATAATTTTTCCATTTCTTTCAATTTTTTAGGATTATATGGCATCTCTTGATGGATGACTTTTCAAATATTGTGCCCAAAATAGAAAGAGCATTGTCTTCAATGTTTATTCCCCTGGTACTCATGAAATACATGAGGATTCCACTTGTTCCCATGTAAAAATTGTGTAAGAAAGTCAAATTCATCAAGATATAAATATATTTCAAAAGATAGTCATGGCAAATGTAATAATAATTACACACAAAATTATTAATTTGTTTGCTGTTAGTAAGTAATGTCATTTTAACAACAGCCTCAACACTTAAAGGGTCCATTTTCCGTCATATTTTTTCTTTATTGCATTCAAAAAAATTTTTAAATAATGAAGTGCTTTAATAACATTGTTTGCTCTTCTTTCAATTTGTATAATCCCATTGTTAAGGAAATGTTGAAAATCATGAACTGGGAATAAATAGAATTCAGTCAATGGGTGACTTAAAAAGTCCATGAGAATTTCAGGAGGCTTCTTTTTCAGAACGAAAGTATGGTTCCAAAAAGCAGGGTATCCTCTCTATTTGTTAAAGAAAGTCAATGAACTTTTGAATATGAGTGAAATGAAAAATCCTGAATTCCAACACAAATCTCCAAAATTCTTTAATCCTTAAGTTTCACAGTTTAAATGCTAAAATTAGAGAGCAGATTCTTACAATCACTTCAGTGCCAATAGCGAGTGTTCAGTGCCAACAGAAGGGGGTTCTGTGTGGAGCAATGTGTAGCTATGGGTAGAACCGCTAGCGCCTAACATAGAATGATTCACGCCTTGCTTCAGCTTTGACTAAACCTTATTTTCAACACTACACATTTACTGAGATTGGTGTTTTTATTATTTCTATCAAAAGCAGTACATTTTTCTCATTACCTCCTAACTAAAACAGAGAGTCACTACAAAAATATCCAAAGTTTTACCTAAAACCAATGTTACTCCCTGTAAGCTCACAAGGAAGATGTTGCATAACCAAAGAGAAATTTTTTGTCTGCATTTGATTGCTTTTACCATGGCTATTTTGTAAAAAGGTAGTAACATGTATCATAGTAAATGTAGTAATTATATTTTTGTATTGTAGTAGATTTAACTCAGGTACTTAAAAATTTTCTTGCAGTCCTAAGAGGGAAATTTATAGCACTACTAGCCTTCCTTCTTTCCATTTTATGACTAAGAACTTGCAACTTGAGTTCAATACCTTGCCCAGGAATAGAGACCTAGTTAGTGTTAGAGCCAAGATCAGAACCAACATGTGCCAAATTATTAAGATTTCCAACTCAACATTCTCTCCTAAGTGCCAGACCAATTACACAGCTGTCCACTATCCATCCTCCCTTGGCAAAGCAGTCTCAAAAAGTTCAAAATCAAACCTATCATGTTCACCTCTCTAAATATGCTCCCCTACTCCCAGCCACCTCTCTTTCACCACTCCCCTTTGAAAGACACTACCTTCCGTTTGTTCCTTCTGATGGTCCAACTCTTCCTAGTCCCACAGACAGTGAGATACACACTACCCCTGATTTTGTCTTTCCTCAGAGGCAACCTCCATTATCATGTTCCACAAATTTTTATGAGCAGTAGTAGTTTAGAGTCTAGTGATACCAAGAATACAAAAGATGATATCTATATTCAATAGACATATAATTTATTGAGGTTGAAAAAAAATCAAAATTGATTGTATGAGTCATATAGTACAGGAATCAGTTTAGGATATAGTCTGTCACATAGTATAAAGATCCACCTTCTGTACTAAGTGCCTTTAAAGTATAATAATCCACTTTAAACAGAGTCTTCTATCAGCTGTGATGAAGCATGAAATAAGTACAAAATCTAGAAAAATTATAGCCCAAGAAAATGTGATAGATTCTTTTGCTTTTCAACCTTTCCCTATATTTATTATATATGTAACATACATTATATATGTGTATATAATATGTTATGCATTATATGTATATAATATGCATCTTGAATATAGATGCTTGAAAGTCAGGTCCAGCTTTGAAATGTGCACTCTCTACTTCTCAGAAATCAGAAGGTCTTTAATCATCTCTGTGGCACAAGGCAATGGTTCCTCTTTAACTGTTCTAAGACAAAAGAGCTACTTAAGTAATATTCTGAATGCACGTATGTGTATGATGACATATACTCTCACTAATTCAATGGGCTTTCGTTAATTAAATATCCTTTGACAAGCGAAATATAAAGAGTAAAAAAAAAAAAATCAACGAACAGAGCAATAAAAGGAAGAGCTTTCTGCTGGCATTGCATTCCAAATCTGTCACAAAAAACTGTATGTAAGAGTTAGTTTTGGAATTGTAGTGAAATTTCTCTGAAGATACCCATCTTTTGGAATAAAGTATCTCGGGCCAATTCCAAATTCTCAAATGATTATTTCTCTAAACAGGGCAAAATAAAACAAAAGAAGCAAAGAAAGCCATTTCTTTCTTTCATGGTGGAATGGAAATTTATTTTACTTTTAGGAAACAAATCAAAACAATATCAGAATAATGTCTCAACTTCTTTGTGGAGTATGTTTTCCTAAAATAGATATTATAAACATTAGCAAGATTCAGTTTTAAAAAGTAAATAATAAATATAATGAAATCTCCATTCGTCATCATTTATATCTTTCCTGTATTAATCACCCATGGGAAAGTCAGGTAAACTCTACATACTAACACAAGAGCAAATTTTCTAATGACACGTAACTGTCACATAAAATGTTTAAAGACAATTGTAAAAGGAGCATGTTACCACGTCATAATTGAGTGATAAACTGAAAATATACTTTTTTCCATTCATCTTGAATTTTCTAAATTGTATACACGCATTGATAAAGGTTACAGTGTTGGGAAATAATGACTCTTTCTATTTATTTATTTTCTGTTAGTGTCTCTGTGTACGGAAAACCTAATTATCCTTTTAAAAAATAAATGCTAATAAGATATTAGTCATCTCTGCTACAAGAAAAATGACCTTAAGATTTCAGTGACCTTTAACAACTGTTTATTCCTTAGTCATGACAAATGTGGGCAGCTGAAGTTTGTGGTTTTCCCCATGTGACTTCTCATTCTAGGCTGAAGGAGCAGTCCTTATTTGGGACCTGCTGTTCTCCAAGCAGAGAGAAAGAACAAGAGAATTAGCCAAAACACACAGTGGCTTGTCAAATTTCCACCACACATATGGCTACCTGCTCGCTTGTCTTTGGTAAAACAAATGACATGACCAAATCCAACTTCAGGTAACCACAGGAGGCACAGGAAGTCGCATGGGCAGTCACACAATGAGCAAAGTCACATAGAACGTATCCACATAGGTACAAACCCTTTCCCGAAGGAGGTAGTGATGATTGGGGACTATGATAGCACGAACCAAAGAGCATAACTGTTTCATTCAAAGAGAATTTCCAGACTGAGTAACTTGTATTGATCAGAAAGGAAACTTTAAAAAATACATGTATATTTTACATGTATATTTTACATGTATATAATGTAAAATCTATCTGGCCACAATATGCACCTAAATCCTGCTGGAGATTTTAAAGATAGTTAAGCTTTATTACCATTTTGGGGACCTTATGCATCAGCAATGGGAGTTTATCAATCTTACAGGTATTGTCCATGCACAATATTATGAAATAAAATATTGGTATAGAGAAATGTGTGAACATAAAATATTCAAAATAGCATTCATGTTCAGGGTTCAAGTGTGTCATCAGCCTGAGTAGTCTATCCCTGCCCAGAAAACTGCCAAACTTTGTTTAATCCCCAAAGCATTTCATTGAACAGCCTTCTTTCAAAGAACTCAGACTCTCAAAAGGAAATGAAGGTACATGGCCGAGAGATGGAGCTGGGTGCCACGGTCATCACAAAGGAGACTGCAGCACTCATATGTGACAGAGAGACAGTCCCTCGGTCTTACTTCAGGTCATTGGGCTGTGTTTTCTACCAGCCAAAGACCCTCATCAGTTTTAGGAAGATGCTCAAAGGCTGCAGTTCAGTCTAATCCTGAGGTGGGCATCTGCCTACTTCCACATGAGGCCATGGAAACTAATATTTGATTTGAGGAAGAAATAACCTCTTAAGACGTAATGTGAGACACACCTAAATTGTATTCAGTAACGCTCTTGCAGTTCTTTTTATGGGTTATATGGAAGAACCACAAAACTATGCCTGTATAATAGGTATTGATAGGAGAAGTGGACTTAAAATAAGAAAAAAAACATAATCATAAGTTTGGGAAATAATTTTTAAACTACTTACTCAGTGGATGCTGTTACAATTTGTGAGTTAGGGCTGACAGGCATAAACTGGGGTCTTCTATTTTTTAAAAACCAATAACAAAGAACAAAAGGAAAATGAAAAAAAGATGTATCAGAAATACATTTTTTTCAATTTTCTTTTCTTCTTTTTAAGCCTGTATTCCTTAAAGGTAAGATTTGCTTTTAAAATTGTGTTCAGATCTGAAGATGATACAAATCTCGTAGTTCCATTTTTTCAGCAGTATCAAGCTACAAGGTGCTAGGAGACCCTTCATTTGTACCCTTATCACAAAGTATCTCATTTTTAAGTGGTTTATAACCAGTTATAAAATTTCATTCTGAGATACAAATTAAAGTTTTCAGTCTAGAAGCAATATTTTTTTTTTTAATTTTGTCAAGGTTTCTTAATATGCTGGGATATTTTGAATATGATTAAGTTAATAAGTGGAAGATCATGAACTGACTTCTTTTAGGGTAATTCTGTGGCCTGGGTGAGAAGTGGAAGAAAGTTACTTCCAAAATTATATGCTTTGGACAATTTCATGTCAAAATGGAAGCTCTACTTTACATATTCCCAGATTCATACATTATAATCTGTTTTCCTCCCCCAAGATTTGTTTGTATTAACCTTGAAGATCAGCAGGACCCTGTTCAAGACCAACTCCTTTTGGGATTGGCTCTTCTGCTTTGAAGATCAGAAGAAGGGTAGAATTAAAACAAATACTTATAATCTTCCCATGATATGCGAGGAACAATCAATATTTTAGTAGGAGCCTACTGGGCATGGTGGCTAACACTTGTAATCTCAGGAGTCTGGGATGCCAAGGAGGGTGGACTGCCTGAGCTCAGGAGTTCAAGACAAGCCTGAACAAGAGTGAGACCCCCAGCTCTAAAACTAGCCAGGCATTGGGGCAGCCACCTATAGTCCTAGATACTCAGGAGGCTGAGACAAGAGGATGGCTTGAGCCCAAGAATTTGAGGTTGCTGTGAGCTATGATGCCACAGCACTCTACAAAGGATGACAAAGTAAAGCTCTATCTCAAAAAAAAAAAAAAAAGTGTGTGTGTATATATATAAAGAAGAAGAAGAAAGATAAAAATAAATATATATATTAGGAGCCTGCCCAATAACAAAAAAAAAGTATATACATATAGTTAGATCTAAATACATACACAGATAGGAATCTAGTTCTGATTCATCCTAGACATTTGCTCATATTTAAGAACACACATGAGCAAATGATGAGAATGAGTCTAAGTGTTTGATGTTCCTTGAGGCAACTTCTTCCTCTTCTTCTTGTTATTGCCAAACAAACCTTGAATGTGTTTTTGGTAAATGTGATACTGAAAAGATAAAACAGAACATATCCTATAGAAAGGAGCTAGTGGCGTGGATAGGAATCCAAGTTTCAGTTTCCACATGGCAATTGCTAGTTAAATAATGTTCAGCCAATTTTTGTTGTTTTGTTTGTTTGTTTCACCTCTTTAAGCCTTAATTCTTCCCTATAAAGTAGGTGTATTGAACAAGAGTCTCTCTAAAGTATTTTCAGTTCCAAAAATATAGGTTTCTATGATTCTAAATGTATTCCCTCCAGGAAATAGATATACAGGGGAAAATATCAAAGCTTCAGAGATACTATAAAATTTACTTCTTAGTCTGTGGATTGACCCATTAGAAATGAGACAATTGATCATGGATCTGTGTAATTATAGTCATGAATATGTACCGATTTTTCCCTGTGTACCGATGTTCTTATTCCAAGCTCTACACCTTCACTGGTGTAGTACTGGAACCTAGGGTGAGCTCACATGTGCGCTGAATAAAGACAGTGAGGGGATGAACAGACCTGCATCCCTGGAGAGTGCTGTCTTTGTTTGGTATACGGAAACATCAGGACAGAGGGCAATCTGCAGCAATACAGTGAGAAGGAGCTCTAAGACTATCAGGTTTTACTATAGGTTAAAATGTGATGCTTCTGATCATAATTAGAGAAGTTGGCTGTGCATGAACTACTCCAAATCTGAAAGGTCCAAAGACATCTTTGCCTCAGCAGCCCTACTGACCTTCTGTTTCTCTGTCATGCCACACTGCACAGCCACTGCTGGAGGACTGTGGAAGTGACAGCATCTAGGAGGCAAAGCTTGTTTGCAAGTCCAAAGGAAGGGATCCCTCCGACCTGTTCACAGCAGGAACCTAACTTATGCTTCTCCGTGCAAATACAATTAAAACATTTCATGCTCATCTAAAAATCTGCTTTTCTAGAGGTTTGCTCTCTTCTTTGAGGACACCTATTAAGGTCACCCAAGCACAAGCAACACCTTTTTCTGCCACCGTCAGCAAAAAGTTCCAGAAGTAAAATCCACTGTTCTTTTTTCTTTTCTCTTAATGACAATTAACTTTTTATTTCTTGTCAGAGACTACATGAAGGAGGCGCATTAGGCTCTTGTTGTGTTTCCCATCTGATATCTTCTCAGCCACGTATGTATTCTATGTCTCAATATGTAAAAAGAAGAAAGAGAAAAAGAACGAAAAAGTAAGAGGGATGGGGGGGGGGGGATCGCAGTTTCAAATAATGAGCATGTGTCCCTTTTCGCCTCAGGCCTTCATACACAATTTAGCCAGGAAGCCAGGGTAGACCATGATTTAGCTTTTGACATCTCCTGCCTTCAGGCCAGCAGAGACTAATACCGATTTCTGACTCTGAGCACACCACAGGAAAAAAAGTGGGAGAGAGAGAGGCCTTTATTGACTAAATGATAAAGAGGTTTGTAATGATAAATAACAGTCATTTTATTGTGGAATTCCCCAGAAAAGATGCATTCTGCAGTGTCTGAAGGAGCCTAAAAGCTAAGGTTGGTTCCCTATGGAGCCGAACCTGTTAAACTCCAATTTTTACAGCCAGGGATAGGGGTCACAAATTGCGGGCACCTCTGGCTATTAAAGCCGCAAACCCACTCTACATAGCTATGGTGGCAGCCTGCTTCTTGGCTCAAGGAAAATTACCAAAGGCTGGCTCCCAGGATGGTTGGTGGAAGGTGTGACTGTCCGTCTGCTATCTGTCCATCCGTATCACCTTCCCCTGGCTCTGCACACTCGGGTTCTGATGTAATTCAGTCCCTTCTCAGCTCAGGCTGCTGGAGAAATCACTGCCAGTTTTGATCGATAGTTTAATTGTAAACTTTGGGAACAATAATGGATAATTTGGCTTGAACCGTCCATTATGAGCAATGTTGTCTAGGAGAGAGCCTTCAAAATTAAACAAGAGTTGGGCCACATTATTGCATTTGTACAACTCACCCAGAGTTAAATAAATTCCCCTTTACAAATGCTGTCTTGGCATTCTGTGGAGTTCAATAAACATAAGCCCAAGCAGAGACAGGGAGCAAAGAAAATAGCAATTGGGCCAAAGTTAAAGCTACTTACCTGCTGGTTTCTTCTGAAAATTTTATTATTATAAATTACCATAATCCTTTCAAGTACTATTTACATAATGAAAACCCCAAATAAGTGGATCAATTATTTTTCAGAAGTTTTTTTTTTTTTTAATGGAAATTGAAGCTAATGAAATTAAGTATCTGTATATAATTTAGTTTGAAAAAAAATTCCTGGGTGGCACCTGTGGCTCAAAGGAGTAGGGCACCGGCCCCATATGCTGGAAGTGGCAGGTTCAAACCTAGCCCCGGCCAAAAACTGACAAAAAATTCCTTAAAATGGCTTTAGCATTGATGACTATTATAGAACAGACTTCTCATAGAGACATGCAAGGCCATCTGGGTATCTGTTGTTTCTTCGTAAAGAAATAACAAAAAAAATTACTTATTATTTTTACTAAAATATTATTAAATAGGCATAACATGTTACAGTCAGAATTTAAAGTATTGTGCTCCAAAGCAGGATTCTCCTATCTCTGTATGGATCATTAACAGTCTGGCTCAAACACCAAAGGGCATATCCTGGTTTAGCCAGATTCACTACTGTAGGTGCCACTATGTCAGCCCGACACCACGTGCAGGAAATAGCCGGTGGGTACACAGTTTGGAAGTACAAGCTTGCAAGAGGTGAGGCTCTGCATAGGTGCGGGAGAGCTAAGCCACCAAGTAAACTTCATCCCAGCTGCCAGAACCCTGAACTACCTCTCCAGCAGTTATTTATTGAAATGCTATCCAACAGATGTGGGGAGGCCCGTGTAGAAGGACTGTGTGCTTAAGGATCTCTAGGATCTCTTTTCCCCAGGCTCTACTTCCACTCGTAGGCGCCACAAACATTCAAGTTTCAACACCTGCTTACTAATGAGCGCCTGATCCTATCTCCTTAGACCACGCCATGGCTTGAGGGTTTGTCTCCAGGAAGCACAACAGCTCCATACCAGCTAGGAGGTTGTCCCACTCCCAGCATTTCCCCCAAGAACAGGTGACTATTCTTACAAGTATGGTATTCAGTCTACTATACACTACATCTAACCCAGAGACTCAAAAACCTAAGGATCTGATGGGAAAGTGGGGCTCAGTTCCAAATTTCAGTAGTAGCCTATCTTGTAGGCTCATAAGAACTTTTCCTTAAGGAAATGTCTGATGGCGGCTTAAAGAGGATAGTGGAATTGCATAATGTAAGGGCTAAAGAAGGGAGTCTCTACTGACACCTCGATCCAAACGCCAGCCCTGTGACTCAGGACCCAGGTGAATTTGACAAGCAGATTAATGTATCTGCACCTCAGTTTACCCGTAATTTAAATGAAGTTAATGGTAGCAATCACTTCACAGAGTTATTGTAAGCATTGCATACATTAATATATAAAAAGCACTTAGAACAGTGGGAGACACATAATAACTGCTGGCTTGAGTAACAGTAAGAGTACGTCTAACTGGTATTCCTAAAAAATGGGGAGGTTGTCAGTTTCCAGCAATTTTATTTTTTTAATGATTTTGTATTTCTAATTCCTATTATGTAGATAGAAGAGAGTTTCTTTGACATAATTTTATTTTCCAGTTTATGTTTGATGTTAATCTTCATCACTGAAGCCAGCTTTCTAAGTTGTTGGCAGGTTGGGAGCAAAGGGTGGTATAATAGCTTGTCTCATACAAGAACCCTGGTATTATTCTCCCCATCCAATAATGTCACCCTGATGAGTATGATAGTAAATTATCTTACAAATCACTGGTAGGTTTTAGGATCCACCAGTCCGAATCCTTTACATTCCTGTGCTTTTAACTACCTTTGGGCCACTGAACTCTATCTTCGAACTCAAGGCAGCCCCCAGATCCTAGGATTGATACCAAGGCACGAGAAAACTGTATTTAAGGGGTACAGTGCACTTTGGCTATTAGCATGTCATCTTGCCTAAGTTCCAGTTTCTCCATTGACTAGTTGTATGAACTTGGCTGGGTATTTAACTACTGTGAGCTCTACTTTTCTCATTTATAATAATATCTACTCCTTAATTACAAAGATTCAAAGTGATCAAGTATGTAAAACTCCTAGCACAGAGTAAAAGAATGATAATTGATTATTTTGTGCACAGTATTGTATATTTAATCAGTAAAGTTTTCAGCCAGCTAGACTCCGAGGCAGACTCCCATTTCTTCTACAAAGGCTCTGTGTGGTTCCTGGGTTCAAGTTTATCATGCACTGTGCTTCTCCTAATGGAATTTGTGCCTGTGTCTGTATTCTAGTGTTCCTATGCTGACAATATGCTCAATGTCCCAGTCTTTGGTTAGAAAGAAGTAGAGGTCTGGATCACTCTTTCTAGGGTCCGGACCACTGGTAATCAATAAATCTATGCCTTTGATAACTAATATTAAGATAAGGCAAAATTAGGTAGCACTAAAACAATTATAATCCTTGGATAAAGGTAAGAATCCTTAGATATCAGTGGTTGAAATCCCTCTGGAGGATGAGGCTCCAGATATAAGGAGGAACTGTGAAAATCTGAATGATAATCAGAAAAGCGTCACCAAGATGGGAAAGCAGTTGGAAACCACACTACAACGAGAAGTACAGGGCACCCCAAAAGTCATCCCTAAAGTCTTCATGCATAGGAAAAATGGGAAAGTATAGTGACATGTACCCTTATTTGCAAAATATTCATCATAAAATTTTACAAAGAGGTGTCCAACTCATAGAGATTATTTTGTAAATATTTTGTAAAAAGGTGTCCAACATGTACATAATACTTTATAAATATTTTGTAAAATTTTGTAATGAATATGTTGTCAACAAAAGTACATTTAGCTACAATTTTCCATTTCCCTATGTATGGAAGCTTTCAGGACACCTGTAAGAAAATCTCAAGGAGAGAGTATAGTTACTTTAACAAGCTGTGAAGGAGAAAGTAGGTAGATGTAATTATGATCACAACCAACATCAAGAGAAACAATATCTTTCCAACACTTAGCACATTAGCATCAATGAAAATATCTGACCCAGAGAGAAAAGAGTTATCCCTATTCCTGGAGGCTATGAGTTGTGCCAGCACAAGGATTGACTTGAAGAGTTTTATTAAGGAGAGGTGTGAGGTTAAATGGCCCCACATGTCCTTCTAACCCTCCAACTTTATGATCTAATCATGCTTCAAGGAATTAGTTTGTTGAGTCTCCTAGGCTCAAACTGCCAAATGGATTTGGCACGTAGGGGTGAGGGACATGTAGAGGTCCTCTCCGTTTCTCACTGCCCCTGTTGTGGCTCAGGTGCAGAAGTTTCCTTCCTGGACTACCACAAAGTGAAGCGGCCAAAGCAGCAGCCACATGTATGGAAATCAAAATAAGAGCTTCTGACTCTTTGAAAAATGCTTCTCCATTCCTGGTAATTAGGTATGCAAAATATTACATTTTTTGCTAAAATTAACACATAAAGATAACCTCAGTGTGAAGTGCCTACAGGTTGAATAAATACCAAATTATTAGTAAAATGTCAAAGTACTCTTTACTTAAGGACTCTTAAAAATCCCCTTTGCCCTATTCAAGAAAACCTTCACTTAGAGACTTATTTTTCTCCATTCTTAAAAGCGTTCTTTCTCTGTTATTTAAGAGCATGAATCTTCCTATTGATGGAGATGTCACATGCTTGCCAGGACCAGATTTAATCCGAAAATATCTTCTCTTTATGGACATTTGATTTAGCTTCACCCACATACAAACCCAAGAAGGATAAGCTATTCTTTGTATTGTTATTGACAAATACTTGCTTGTTATTGCAATAGACTATGACAATAAGTTATTTGCTATTGACCAAATTTTGACAGTGCCATAAAATATTTTAACTTGAACTGACATGGGAGTAGATGATCACGCAGTCATTTCTCCTAATAGTACCCAAAGGTCCCTATATACTCTTTTCCCAGAATAAAGAACCCTCCAGGGACTTGAGATGAAGGACCATTACTAACAAGATGTAACTGCTCCGTAAGGTCTTTACGAAACATACTGTATTAAAAATGCATGTAAATTGGAATGTTTGCACACACGTGCTGCCATTCTTGATCCCTTACAAGGCAGCAAATTAAGGTGCTCATGATAGGAATGCTTGCTAAAAATACTTCTTCATGACCTCCTGAGTTGGGTGACTGACACATACATGAATCTAGTAAATTAAATCCTGTGGTCAAAAGTCTTCAACCTGCATTCAACAGAACAAGAGGCATGGTAAGCATCCTTAAAGCAATCGGGCAGTGCAGATTTGGGGCTTCACAAATGACTTGACTTTTATTAAAATGTTGTGCTTTTCTTCTTATAGTCAGAAGTTTGGAAATCTGTCGATTTTTTTTTTTCAGTAACAAGTTAAAATTGCCAGCTCATTTAGGTTTAATTATTTTTATTAAAATCACAGGATTTAATTAGGGTGGACTTCTGAGATCTTAATCTTTAACTTTTTCTCATTTTCTCTGGAACTTTAAATCCTGAGACTGGTTTCTCCAGAGCAACAAAATCCATCAGAGGTGAGCAGGTTTTCGAGCCTAGGTACCTGCAAAGGTCATCCCTGGATTGCCTGTGTGATTGCATTGTTGTAAGACTCTAGAATTTGTCTCCACCTTGATCTTACACAGTTTGAGAGGAAAAACAAATCGTTTGATATTTTAATTTTAGGTCGTTTTTAATGACATACCTTTCTGCTGGAGATTATTCAGCCCACATTCATTTTGATGAAAAGCAGATACACTACAAACTTAGGTCTCTCTCTGTCAATCCCAATGAATATTGTGATTTGGAAACAAAATATTGGTCAAGACGCTGAACTTTGGAGTGGCATATCCTTTTAAGCATTGTATTGGCCTTTCTCATTCTAGAGGAAAAAGGGGGAATATATTTATACTCAGACATTATGTGTTCCCCAAAGGAAGGACTAAGTATTGTTCTGCATCTGTTAGCTCTGGTCAAAGTTTGATTGAGCAAGATTTGTCCGTGACCCTATGCACTTTTTTAAAAATACCATTTACTCTTTTTAAGCATTTCTCTGACTTGCCTCTCTACATTCCCTAAATATCTGCCTTTCAGTCCCATTTGGTAATTTCATACTTCTTTTTATTTTATTTTTTCCAAACTACTTGGAATATCTCAAGAGAGATACTGGTGCTCTTTCCAGAAAATGCACCTACCTCAAAATTTTGTAAGCAACTTTGGGAGTTTTACAAATGCTAGAGATGCCCCGATGGTCTAAGAACCTGTATGCTCAACAGAAAAGTTAAAGCCTACTGGCTACTGGGTCAAAGTCTACTGTGTTTACTGTGTCTGAGTTGTTGAAAAATGTGGAGAAGTTGTCTTTGCCCTGGAGGGGTTGTTCACCCAGAAGGGTGATTATGAGTCAACAGGTAATTTTGGCCCTTTATGTTGGAACTCCTCTTACAGACTGATGAAGGGGTACAACATGAGAACTAGAGTGAGGGCCTCAAAAGTCTCTGAAGGGGGCGGCGCCAATAGCTCAGTGGGTAGGGTGCTGGCCACATACACCAGAGCTGGAGGGTTCAAACCTGGCCTGGGCCTCCTAAAACAACAATGACAACTGCAAGAAAAAAATAGCCGGGCATTGTGGCAGGTGCCTGTAGTCTCAGCTACTTGGGAGGCTGAGGCAAGAGGATTGCTTAAGCCCAAGAATTTGAGGTTACTGTGAGCTGTGATGCCACAGCACTCTACCCAGGAGGACAACTTGAGACACTGTATCAAAAAAAAAAAAAAAAAAAGAAAAAGAAAAAGAAAAAAACAAAAAACTCTGTGAAGGAACAGGTCTAGCTAAAACAATAATAATCAGCCACTGTCCTCTCATTTGCTTGATAGTAGTTAATCACTGTCCCCTTGTTTCCTTCTCCCTAAGTGCTACTCTACAGGGCACAGGCGGTGGCTGTAAAGATTTTTAACTTTCTCTGTAAATAACATAGGGGTAGTTTCTGAGCTAGGTTCTCAACCCTCAGCCTTCCAGTGGATTGATTGACCTCCCCACCCCCAGCACCCGATACCAAAGGACTGATATTTCCACCTCAAAGCCGGCTAATTTGAGGACCTTGATTACTTAACCCTCTGTCAAACAAACTGTCTTGAAAAATCCCCATCTCCTCCATCTCAGGGAGGCAGATTTGAGAGAATTCTCCCATCTCCACACTTAGCGCTATGCAGAATGAACTCTTTACTGTGAATCCTTCTGTCCCTGGCTATTGACTTTATCTCGGGCAGCGGGCAGATGAACCTGGATGGGTAGCAGCATTGCCAGAGCTTTGATAGAAATGCACTAGGAACCCCAAAGAACCAAGGAGGGCTCCAGGAGGGCTCACCAGTAAAAGTCCAGCTCATCAAAAGGGAATAGAGGAGCATGTGTGGGGAAAGCAGTGAATCCAGAGAGCGTGAAATGCACGCCCAGGATGTAGCAATGTACAAACAATATGACAGGCTCAGAGGGCAGCAATGTAAATTTGGGTCAATAGAGCACCATGTTTGCAAGAAATAAGGGGGAAAATTAGAGGAGATATTTGAGCCAGGACTAACATTTCATATAATTTCATAATAGGATTAAAAAGGTTAAAATATTCGGTGTGGATGGATTTTAAGGAGAGGAACTGCATGATCTAATCTGGCCATGTGGCAGGTCCACATAAAGGGTCCCTGGAAGCAGAGAAATTGTGACAAAGAGGTGGATGCCATACAGTTACCTCCCGCTAGGAAATGTCTCCCTGCATCTGAACTCCGGCCGAGGAACCATTGTTCATAAAACTACATTTCTTTTGTGGTAGAAAAGAATGGGCTTAGAAATACAAAGTGAGTTTCTTTCTTTCTTTCTTTTTTTTTTTTTATTAAATCATAGCTCTGTACATTGGTATGACCATGGGGCATCATACACTAGTTTCACAGACCGGTTGACACGTTTATATCACACTGGTTAACATAGCCTTCCTGGCAATTCAGTTATTGTGTTAAGACGTTTACATTCCACATTTACTAAGTTTCACATATACCATTGTAAG
>CAUYPK010094016.1:0-21349 GCA_963574355.1 Loris lydekkerianus
CCAACTATACCACAAGACTATGAGGAAAGGACCAAGGAAGGGGAAGGGAGGGGGGAGGTTTGGGTGGAGGGAGGGTGATGGGTTGGGCCACATCTATGGTGCATATTTTTATCTATAATAATAATAAAATAATAATAATAAAAAATAAAAAAAAATAAATAAAAAAAAAAAAAAAAAAAAAAAAAAAAAGACAGTAAAGGATATGTTCTGTTTCAAGCTGCTGAATTTGTGGTAATTTGTTATACAGTAATAGAAATCTAATACAACATATCATGCTACCATTTATTTTTATTGAATATTGATAATAAATCTGTGTCAGTTTGTTCATTCCTTATAATTGTTCCATTGTATTCCATCTTTTCCAAAGATACCTGCCCAACACCTCCTTCCATCCCTGTATACACTGGCAACTCTGTTATTTCCCCAGTCTGGGCTGGAATGGGCTTGTAATTTGTTTTTGCCAATAACATTTGGAAGAGGGGATGTTCAAGAACTTCTGAACTCAGGTCTTGAAAGACCATCAAGCTTCACCTTTGTCCTTTCCTGATCCAAAAAGCATTAACAAAAGTTGAACCTATACTACTGAAAGAGGGACATCGTGTGGGATGAGGGGCAGCCAGCCCCCAACCAACCTTTAGTACTATTAGGTGACTCTGTGTGAAGCAGAAGAACCACCAGGTGAAGCCTGATCCCCAAGTTGTCAGAAATACAAAATCATTATTTACAACACTGCATTTGGGGTAGTTTGTGATGCAATAGAAGAACCATTATAATACACACATCATGAATAGGTAAATTACAAACATTCCGATTTATCCATTCTCCTATTGAGAAACACTTTTGTGTTTCCTAATTAAATTGAGCCACATAAAACTGCCATTTCTGTAAGTAGAAATTTGTCACATATCAGCAATTTCGTGGGGTTCAATCTTACAAATCACTATGACTGCTCCTTCACGTGTAATAGTCTTTGTACACAGGGTGGAGGTGTCGCCCCAGGCTGAGCACGAGGCAGAAGAACTGTGTGGTCACAATATAGGCACATTTTAAATTTTAACAAATGTCACTAAATTACCCATTAGAGTTACTGTACCAATTTATGTTCCTCCATCAGAGAAAAATACTGTCTTATATTACTTGATCTATATATTTCTATAATAAAATTCCACTGTAATGAAAATGGCTACCAAGGCTCAAAATACAACCAAGCCAATATGAACCAATCTAAACCTAAAGTAGTACTATTGTAAAACTTGATGTGAAATTCCTGATAACCCAAAAGGCATGTTTGACTATAGTAGGTGACTATTTTAAGATAGACAGATATAGCTTCCCATTTGCAGAACAGCTAAATTCACACTAAGTTGAATTGGTGTTCCATGAGTAGACCTTGCCATGGTGGTGAAGTAAAACTGGAGTAGGGTAAGTAGTGGTACAGTTCACCAGCCAAGGTGTCTGTACAAATTCAAAGATCCTAGATGCTGATGCATGAAGACATCTTGATCTACAGACAAAATTGATATCCGTCCATTTCCCAATTGGGAAGTGAAATATGGGAAGCTAAATAATTCAATAATGTTTAGAATGTGTGTAGTAAGGGATGACTTAATAAACATGTAGCTTAAGGAGGGACTCTACAAAGTAATTCTATGAGGCACATTGTATTTATGCCCCAATATTGGTTCTCTTCCTCTATAGTAACACACACATCTAATTGGGCACCTGGCCACAGTCCCCTCCCCTCTTAGAGCTGGCAGTGGCTATATGATTAAGTTTGAACTAAAGGAGGTATGATGTGATGCATCACAACTCCTAGATTTGGACATGTGGGTCCCTTGCCTCTTTCCCCTTTCCAATGGCAGGGAGCTGAGGATGCATGGAGCAGCTGCCTTGGACTAAGGTGATAGCTATGTGAGGAGGATGGCAGTATCACTCCATAAGCTCTAGTCACCTACTTCTGGACTCTTATGTGGGAGACAGACAAACTTTTCTTGTTCAAACCTCTGTAGTTTGAAGTTGCATTGTCATAGAAGCCTTTTGAGTACCTTTAGCTTGATTTTAGGGGTTCTAGAAATGAAAGCAATCAACCTGCCAACCAACCATCATCTCCATCTCTTTACATGTTCCTTAAATTATCACATCATAATTTAGTCTCCTTGGTTTATGAATCCAGCCAAGGACAAAATTCAAATATCCCAAGAGTAAAATCTTAACTCCTATAAGTCCTTCACTCCTCAATGTTTACCTAATTATCAGAGTCTTTACTACAAAATAGGATGCAATAAGGAAAGAAAATTTGAGTTTCATAAATACTTGGCAAGTGGTTACACTGTAGGGGGGAGGTTAATAGAAGAGATTATAAACACACAGGATATAGTAAAATCAACTCCTACTTCACAGTGTGGGCAGTCTGACCCCACAAAGATGGAGCAAAATAAAAACCCCTTTGCCCTGGGTGACTGGGAGTGTGCTATAAAATAAAGATGAAAGAATCCATACTGTGAAGCACATGGCAACAGGCATAATTTATCAGGGGACTTGTCTTCAAAGCTGATGTTGTTCCAGATGGCTGATGAGTAACTAACATGTGTTTTCTACACCTGGGTAAGTCTTGTTACCCAAGACAGCACATGATGCTCTCTGGAAATAGTGGAAAAGCTCCCTGCTGGCTGGCTACCTGAAATGCCACTGGCTTTTGGCATTTTTTCTAAAAGCCCTCCTCAAAGTTGCCTTTGTTTAGAAAACATAACAATTTGCTTTCCCCAAAGCAAACATGCATAAAAAACTTTTTCAAGAAAGGCTGTGAGTTAAATGAGAGCTGTTCCAAAAATGGAAGCGAGAACACCTTCTCAAATACCAGCACAAACACCTGAATAAAACAATTTCCAGTGTAATGTGCTTTTAATCAGACACATCAATCTAAAGTTTCTGCAACATCTGCAAACTTGAACACTATTGTTAATGTGACCAAAATGTATTAAAATAATTGCATTAGGGTTTTTGGAATCACTTTATAATAAGTGGACAGTAATTGTTGCTAAATTACAGCTGAATCTCTGCAGAATTGGATATTACATCCACATTAGGATCGAATGACTCCATCATGATTAATGATACTGCAGTGAATACCAAGAGAATTAAAATGATTAGCCACTTATTCTAAAGTGTTGACATTTTTCCACAATTTTAGAGTTATGTTTCAAGGAAAATTTCCAATTAAACTTATTGCTAATGGTTACTGAGTAAAATGCAGAGACAAATATTCCTTAAAATGTCAACTTTTAATGTGAGTAAACATTAAAATTAAGGAAAACACTTAGTTGAACTATGCATCTTAAATAACTAATAGCAGATCATATGTTTAACACCCTCGTTATTTTAAAATAATACATCTATATAATTAAAGACAGTTGGCCATAATTAAAATATTCATAATAATTCTCTTTCAAAATAATTCATGCAATTTCGACTATGTATTTCTGGTAAACCATAAAAGAGAAATACATTACCAGTTTCGGAGCAGACGCTATTTGATTTTTTTTTTTTTCCAGTTTTCTAAAAAATTGTGAAAAGCACAAGTATAGATTGCTGTTTAACTGTTTCTGGAAGATGCTTAGGTTCTAAGTATTCTTAGGAGAAAACTTGGTAGCAATTAATCAGACAAATTTGGCAGTGTCTTAGAAAAGTAATCATGTACCTGAAAATAAGCAGTAAGCCAAATGTTCATAGCAAATGACTTATTTTTACCACTTCTTTAGTATTATTGAATATTAATTTATAAGCATAACATTGAACAAAATATTGTGGTTTTTAAACTAGCTATTCTTTGCCCCAAGTAATTTTATAAATGAATGAAAAACAAACTATTCCAGAGTAAGCATATAAAGAAAGAACAGCTTTAAACTAATACAAACACAGTCACATGTTGAAATTTTGAATTCATCTCTAATTTACCTAAGGATCTCCCTGGAATTTGTCTTCTGCACATGGATTTGATGTTTTTTCTAACTTAACTTCCTAGTGCAACATGATATGAGGAAGATAAATGAGATAATATTGGAAAACATTGTGAACTTTTCAGAATAAAGTTAACTTATTTCCTCCTATGTTTATCACCACAGTTAGAAACCCGGCCTCAATATTCTCAGTAACTCAGGTATACAACAGAGAGATATGTGAGCACATAATGTTGAGGTGACTGCCATGAATGAGCTGTTGTTCTCTGCTAAATTTGCCCCAAGTCAACTGTAGCTTCTAAAAACATAAATATTTCTCAAAGTCTCTATTTTTATTTCTCTTAAATACCTAAGAAAGGATCAAACAGTATATTCTCATAAAAACCTTTTCCAAAAGAGTGACCCATGGTCAAACACTCCATCTACTAGCTGGTGTGGCTCTCCTTTCTAAGTTACCATATTAGCTACTGATTATTAATCACCTGCTCACTATATTGTAACAGTTCAATTATACTGAGGTCATTTATTACTCTACATCAGATTCTTTATGTATATTATTTAGTCCTCTGTCAATAATTATATGATAGTTGGTCCTTTTTATAGGTAATGAAACACAAGTTTGGAGAGTTAAAGAAACCTACTTAAGGATATGAAACTGGTAAAAAGCAGACCTGGGATGAGGCCCAGGCAGAAGGACTCCAGAGTCCAGGGGTGATGGTGCAGTGTCACAGAGGTCATTGCTATCTCTGTTCACCAGATAGGACTGAACTACTGAGTACATGAATTAAAATAGTAAAAATTAGACTGTACAACAGCATGAGAAAATTGTTATTGCATATAGCAGATATGTACCTCATTTAAACAGCATCTCATTTAAACCCCACATAAATTGTATTACCAAATGTAATTTTTCTTGATCAAATTAGGAATAATACTTTCTGCTTAAGCAGTTTAAATAAATTTTCCTCTTGAAAAACTAAAGTTTTACCTCAAAATACCTCTTTACAAAATACCTCTTTTCCCAGACATTAAAGTTAGCACTTTAGATATCTGCTTTATGTCTTCTTTGAGACAAAGTCTCACTCTGCTGCCCTGGGTAGAGTGCCCTGGTGTCATCTATCACAGCAACCTCAAACTCTTGGGCTTGAGCAACCCTCTTGCCTCAGCATCCCCAGTAGCTGGGACCACAGGCGCCTACCACAGTGCTCGGGTAGTTTTGTATTTCTAGGGGGACAGGTTCTCACCCTTCCTAAGGCTGGTCTTGAACTTCTGAGCTCCAAGCAATCGACCCACCTCAGCCTTCTCGAGTGCTACAATTACAGGTGTGAGCCACTGAGACCGGCCTGATAATGCTCTTCATAGTATTTTTGTTCGTATGGGTATTATAAGCAAATAGTGATTTCCTAACATACTTTTTCTCAATTAAGAAATAATAAAAAGCAAAGGTTAAGGCACGTAGAAAGTCAAGCTATTGAGAGCAAAGGATGTTTTTGGATATAATTAGAAGGCTGTTCCATGGAGTCTTTACATCTTAAATGGTGGTATATGATGAACTAAGTAGGGAAGGTATTTTTTTTTAATTATAGATTAATATGAGAGTACAAAGGAGTAGTTTACAACGTTTGCATTTTTTAGGTAAAGTCTCTGTTGTAGTTGAGTCTTGTACCCAGGAAGCATGCCACATACCCTTACATTGTGCCATGAGGTGGGCACACACCAATACCCTTCCCTACTCCCTGCTCACCCTTTCCCCCAACTTGAATTGAATTGAGTTTTTCTCTTGTGTGGGTGTGTATTAGTTTGTCTACTGGCTTCATATTAGTATTGAGTACATTGGATACTTGCTTTTCCATTCTTGTGAAACTTTACAATGAAGAATCTGTTTCAACTTCATCCAGCTTTAAGTAGGGAAGGCTATTAAGATGCTCTTGGGACATGAGATTATGAGAAAGTGATGAAGCTGACCTCATCAGGTATCATCTGAATCAGTCACTAACATCCTCAACAGCATTTCAGCCAAGCTCCTGATTCTGAAAATTTGAGAGAAAAAGGAATTTCTGGAGCAAACAAAGACTAGAAAAATGATTTCAAAAATTTTATAAAAATTTGGCAAGCAATGCAATGATTGTAGGATAAAGTATGAGGTCATCAAGAATGAATCATGCTCAACTGGTTTTTTCTTTCTTCTTTCACAAGTCTCTTTAGCTTAAGGAAAAGACAACAGATCAAAGCAAAAGGGAAGAAAAAAATGAAGGAAGGAGCTCCTTTCTTTGTTTATTACTTTCCTATAGATATTTGAAAAACTTCTATTCACCTAAGATCATTCAGCTGTCTTCAGGATGTTGGTGCCAATGTCCAGGTGCTTTAAAACATCTTTTACTGGCACTTTACTGCCTCCAAGCCTAGGCTCCAGGCTTGCTAATTGGATCATTTTCAATTGACAGGTCAGATTAGCGTGTAAACACATACAAAGGATGTATGTGAACACAATGGTTTCCTGGGTCCTTCAGGCTACACAAGGATGTGAAGTGGTACAGATTCAAGAACTGAGATCCCAGAGAACTGGATCCCCAAGTCCCAGCATTGGGACAAACTCAAAGGGAGACTTTGGAAACATCATCTACCCTCTTTGAGCCTACATCTCCCCATCTGAAAAAGTGATAGGATCGAATCAAAGGATCTTCCTTTCGGCTGGAATATTTTACCATCTATGAGTCATGTCTGCTACTTCACCCTATTTCTACAGTGCAAAAAGCTCCTTTCTCTTCATTTCCCCCAGTGAGAATGTTGATAGCTTTCCTCTTAGCAATCTTATCACATATTTTTACATATTTGTTGGTTTTTATATTTTCCTTCCATCACTTTTCCTCATGAATGAATGGCGTAAGTTATCCCCGTCTTCTAAAGTTCTACCTTCAATTTTCACTATTTTTATTTTTGGCTCCTTTTTGAATACTACTTCCTAAAAGCTACATAAGGGCAGTGGTTAAGAATGAAGGCTCTGGGTGTAGAGTGCCTGGATTTGAACCCACTTGCTCAAGGTAAAACTTCAGGCAGATTACTTAACATGATTTAAGTCTAAGTACCGTATATACTCAAGTATAAGCCTAGTTTTTTCGGCACAAAATTTGTGCCGAAAAACCCAAACTCAGCACAAATTTTGTGCCAAAAAAACTCGGCTTATACTCGAGTATATGCGGTGTTATAATTTACAAAACGGATATTATAGTAGTGCCAAACTCTTCGGTTATTGTGAGAATTAAGAAAAAGCTCCTCAGCACACAGTAATACTGGGCCCATAACTGGCATTATTTATATAAAAACTTACTATTTTGGGTGGTGGCATTGGTTTTAACCCCTTCTGATCCCCACCATGTCCCAGAAACCTAGTGCTTTCAAGAGTATGTATAATTTACCCACATGAACTAGTACAATTCAATCCTCTTAGGCAATCGTAGTACTTTACTTTCAATAATAAACCATATGATCAAGGTGACATATTTTTGATCATACCCTACACTCTTGTCAAGTGCTTGTGACCCGTGCTGACAATCTCAAGTTGGTAGACGTTTCTTACCTTCTTGATCTGAAACAAATAATCATTTAAAGAAGGAAAAAAACCGACATATTTTAATTTAATTTTTATTAAACCATTACCATATAATTTATAGGGTACAATGTGATGATTTGGTGTACAATGTGGAATGTTTCCATCAAACTAATTACCCATCACCTCACTTACTGATTTTTTGTGGTAAGACATTACTAATATACTCTTAGTTGTTTTGAAAAGTACCCTTGTCTTGTGTACATTAGGTGAGATCCCACCAAATACTCTGCCTTCCCTTCCCCCCCCCCCACCTCTCCCTTATTTCTGGACTATCTTTGAGTTTTATCATTCGTATGAATGTATAAGTGTTTATATATTGGCTTCATAATAGTATTGAGTAAATTTGATACTTTTTTTCCCGTTCTTGAGATATTTTACTAAGAAGAGTATGTTTCACCTCCATCCAGGTGAACATAAAAGATGTAAAGACTCCCTCTTTTTATGGCTGCATAGTATTCTATGGTACACATACACCACCATTTGTTTCTCCATTCATGGCTGATGGGCATTTAGGCTGCTTCCATGATTTGGCTGTTGTGAATTGGGCTATGATAAACATTTTGGGGCAAATGTCTTTGTTGTAAAATGATTTCTGTTCATCTGGGTAGATACTTAGTAATGATACTGCAGGATCAAACAGCAGGTCAACTTTTAGTTACTTAAGAATTCTCCACAATGCTTTCCAAAAGGGCTGTGTTAGTTTGCAGTCCCACCAGCAGGGTAGAAGTGTGCTTTCTTCTCTCCAAATCATGCCAACATCTGCAGTTCTGGGATTTTGTAATGTGGGCTAATCTTACTGGGCTTACTTGATGATGAAACTATAAAAATACTAGAAAAGAGTGCAGGAAAAATGCTTGAAGATATTGGCCTGGGAAAATATTTTATGAGGAGGATGCGCCCTACACCCCCCAGAAACTGACGAAAACTACATATTAAAGAAAAAGTCTAAAGTGTGAGCAATCAGCCAGCTCCAGTGCCACCTCCAGTCAGACACTGAACACAGCTCGAAAGAGATACAGCTACAAATCCATCAGAACTGCAACCTGCTAAAAATCTCATTCTCGCCAAATGCTCAACTGCACATCACTGACAATGTCTCCCATGACTGAACAGGAAGGTGTACATGTTATTGCTACATCTACATTTGGAACAGAGTTCCAAATTCTCAACTGTTGAAGATAACCAATTTCAAAATTTAAGTTGGTTATCTTCATCCTAAGCAACCAAGTTTGTTAAGCTAAGCTTCAGATGTCAGTGTCAGAGTCTTGAGCTTGCAAACCATACAAGAGCTGACATTAGCATCAGAAGGTTTTCAGAAGGCAGCTGTGCTCCCGGCTATGTTTTCCATTTAGGATTCTTTTTTATTACTTCCTAAATTCTCTTTAGGGCATAAGCACATGATTCTGCATTTAATATTACTGTCCCTATCCTTTTCGGTGGTCATTTATATGTTTATCTTCTCATGAAATAACAAGCTTATTGTTTTTCATCCACACATATCCTTCCTATACACTTAAAGATCATTTCCCTTTAGGACTCTTAAGTGAATTTCATCAGATCTTAATGATTTCAACACATTCAATTATTGAAGTGTGCCTTGACCTGCTTCCTCCAGATGTGAACTCACCCACTTGCTCGTTAAGTGTTACTGTCTTAGCATCCTTCCACTATTAACCTTCCTCGTGAAGGCTGAGGCAGAGGAGCTATTACGGATTGCACAGGCTTCTTGTCATGTGTCTGCTTCACCCTCTCTCCCCCTAATAAGCAGCAGGCCTCCTCCTCTGAGCTAATTCTCTTCTATCTGGAGGACACATGCAACGACTGTTTCACCTCATTTTCTAGGAAAAAAGCCACACTGTGCCCTCTCGTATTTTCTTCATTATACATTTTGCCTTTCACTTTTTTATAGGCATCTTCAAATAAGTTTCTTACCAATTACACCTAAAATGTTGATTCTCTCATTAAAAATTGTGCACGAACACACACATGGGTCATTGTGAAAGTTTTGAAATACACAAAAACCAAGAAATGCAAAATTCACACAGGCAGAAGCAAATGAAGCTCTCCCAGCAACACCAATAAGCCGAACAAGTTGAACTTGCACGGGTGAGTGAGGAAGGACGCTGTCAACTGTGTTCCTTGTTTGTCTCAAAACTGGCTCTCACGTATACTCACAGTACTTATTTTTTGTTTTTAATATCCAACCACTGAACATAGATAGTTAGAATTATTTTCTAAGGGACATTACTTTTTTATTCACTTTGATGGCTTAGAAAGACAATAAATACATGGACATAATTACTGTCTTTCCCTTTGGTTTTAGTTTGGGAAATGCTGATCATTCTCATCTATAAGGTAAAATCACAATTTTCATTCAAATCTAACCAAGTGACTTCGTCACTCTACACAGGAGAACGTCCTCCCTCTCCCCCAGTGGTTCTCAACCTTCCTGATGCTGCGGCCCTTTCATACCGTTCCTGTGGGTCCTGATCCACAGGTCGGGAACCGCTGCCTACACCTTCCACCTCTGTCTGTCGCTCTCTCCCCTTGCCTCTCAAAAGTGGGCTTTCTCTGCTTTCACCATTTCACTTGCTTTAGTAGGTCCTTTGTTCAAACCCCCCAGCCAGCATAGAGAGCCCTCTGGGCCTTTCAGTGGTATACCTGAACTCTCAAGGACACATCGGGTGCAATGACTAAACCCAGTGAATTCCAAACTATGTTCAATGTGCTGATAGACAAGTGGCACCTGGGCAGATGGACTGAAGGAAGGATCCAAGTAACACCTCTTTTAAAGAACATTGCCTTGTTTAAACTGCCTGCTTATGTTTTGGGCTTGAAAGTTTCTAGTTTTTGTTGGCTTGTTTTTCTATCAACATGTTTATATTGAGCTTCCACAGGCACGGAAATAAAACATAAATCCTTCTCACTCAAGCCAAAATACTAGCGTAAGTGCTCTTCTCAGCGCCCCGCTCACCCTTCTCTCCCTGGCAGCTCTCTCTCCTCCTTTCATTCAATAAGGAAAACCACAGGAAGCTGATTGTATTAAGGAAACGGAGCTTTAAGCATGGGCTATACCAGGGGCTGAATTTCAGGAGTGAATGAGAGCCAGGGACCACTCTACCACATGTTAGGGCTCAGGACCAGCTGCAACTGCTCAGTGGGCAATTATTTGGGGCATACTTAGTACCATACCAAGTGCCATTTTTCCCACTCTCCAGAGGAAAGATAAATACTCTCTCCCAGTTCATGCCAATCCAGAGTAAAGGTCACCCTGTTTCCAAAAACACATGAAGATGGATATTCGAGTTAAGTCATCTCTAAGTAATGACTTTCTTCTTCAATGTTGTTGGGAAGTAGTGAGGCAGAACTTGTCTGACTGTAAAAATAGCAGTTTTTAAAAATATGATTAGACCAGACTATTGAAAAAGGGAACAGAATTGTGAAAACAGCTGCTTTGGAAGTTTAAAAAATTTTATTGACTCATAAAATGTTACAGTGAAAATGAACCCAAGAGCTTATTTTAGAAATGAGGAAACTGAGAACCTAAAATATTAAGGAAATTGATCAAGGTCATGCAGGTCCTTATTTATTGGGTAGAAACAAAAGTACAGAGCTTAAGAAAACCAGGCTAGAGGGTTTTCTACTACATAGCATCATCGTCCACCTTTCTTTTCCAATGTGAATCTTTTCCTTAACCTGGTCTTAAATGGGAGTAATTTTCAGTCTACCCCACTTCTGCCTGCATCTAAAATAGTGTGGAGCTGTGAAAGGGTCATTTTCAAATCATCAAACCTTCCAGTACAATGGTCAGAAGAGATCATCTGAAGGCTCTTCTGCCTGCTCGTGAACCTATAGCAAACTCTCCATCCACACTAGACTCAGCAAAGTTCCTTAAAGTAAGAGGGACCAAAGCCAGCTCCCACAACCTCCTCATCATCATCTAACCGTTATAACCTCAAAGGTCACTGATGGGCTCCAACAGGGACCACAAGTTATGACTGTGGCTATACATTGAGCCACGGACTGTGAACTCATGTATTTTGCTTTGCATAAAAGCTGTATTACTGTAAAGTTGTAGAACCCACACAACTCACAGTTTGGAAAACTGAATTCTGGCTGAAAGAAAGCAAAGAACCTCACTATTTAAAGGAGTCTGTGATAAAACTACACAAAATGCAAATATATGTGTAAATTTAATGTTAGCCAATCCATATGTTCATTTGCTGAATTTTCATACGTAGCATTTTGCGAAATAGTGGCCCATCTGCGTGGAGTGGAGAAAACGCCTCTGAAAAACCTGATCAGCTGCTATGCTATCTGGTATGCTGCTAGCTAGCCTATCACCTCCAGGCAGTTCCTGAGGACCTCCGAGGGGGTGCGGTGCCATGTTCCCTAGATACGGATAGAAATAGAGCAAGCTTTCATACCTGGGAAGCTCAAACCGAATAGGAGAAATGGACCTTCAAAAAATAAGTTAGGATTTCATGTAAATAGTTTTCTTGGGAATTGTTTCACCATATTCTTATTTCTGCTCATGTAGAAGACATGTCTAAGGTAGAAAATAACCTTTAAACATTATCTAGTCCATCTCCTTGGCCCTAGGCAATAATAAGATATAACCAGTCTTGTCAGTTAAAATGAAATGAAGCTTTTCCCAATAGTCTCTAATATTTAACCATCTTTACTATTAGGACATACATTATTTACAGCCTAAATCCCTCATGCTATAATTCATGTTCTCTTCCCTTCACTTACTGACTCTAAAGAGATGGTAAGAATTTCATAATTCTGTAATTTAACTTGAAGGTCATCTTAGCTTCCTGTTTTCTAGTATCTGTAAGTGTGATTTATAATTAACTATACACAGGCATAGTTTCCTCTGTGTCTGTCCTACTTGAAGAAGCTTGAAAGTTGTGCAGAGCAGATACTCAGAAATACGTGTCAAGACATAAAGCATTCTGGATAAGGTTTGTCAGGCACTGTACAAAAGACAGAAATTCAAGACAGTATCACTACTGTGCATGCCGGCATCCCCAGATAGCATCTCTCTCAAAGAGTCTTCTAGGGAGCCACCCAAAAGACTGAGAACCATTCACCGACATCTCTGTAGTTCTTCCTCCTGACCTAGAATCAAACAGTCACCAGTACACAGTTGTCATACCACTAGACAGCAAAGAAGAGAAGAGGGAAGGGGAAGGGAAGGGAAGGAAAAGGAAAAGGAAAAGGAAAAGGAAAACAGGGAGTTTCCACTCCCACTATTATAATGAACCCAATTATCCTTTCCTTATATTAAAATTTCTTTAATATTTGAGAAAAATTACGTTATAGCCTGTATTTTCTTTTTATATCTTCACTATACTGTACATTAGCTCTCTGGACCTTATTCATCCTGCATAACTGAAACCTTATACTTTGACCAAAATCTCTCCTCCATTCCTCCTACCCTTCAACTTCTGTCAACCACCATTCTACTCTATTTCCGAACATTTGACTATTTAAGATTTTGCTTGTAAGTGAGGTCACTGAGTATTTCTCTTTCTGTGCCTGGCTTATTTCACTTAGTATAATGTCCCTGTTGTCTCCAATGGCAGGATTCCCTTCTTTTTTAAGGGCAAGATTCCACTGTGTGCACGCACACACACTTTTTTTTTTTATTATCTTCCACTGATGGATATTTAAATTGTTTCTATATTGTGGCTATTGTGAATAAATAGCTTATAATTTTTGTTTACTCTATATTCATTCTCTTTCTCCTTTTACATATTATTAAAGTCCAACCATTCACTCTTGTGCTGGTTTATAAAAGAAGTTATTCCATAAAACCCTTTGTAAGATTGTATAAAAAGTCCTCAGTCATGCATCATAAGCCCTCAAATTACACAAAATGTAATTTAAAGAATATAAGCTCCCTGAGCATCTTAGGATAAAAGTGCTTTATAGAATTAATATCGTAACTTAATTGACAGCAATATACCTAAAAGCTACAGAGCCACACTTTAATCTCAAATCAGGTGATATGTGCTGCAGACTACAAAGACAAAATTCTACAAAGCAATATAGAAATAATATATGTGCTACTAAAAAGACAACATACACTAGAATCTCCATAGTTGACTACCTCCCTACATTGACCACCTCCTTAAAGTTGATCTAATGTTCACAGACTGGACGAGTACATGTTCATATCAGTACAATAGGCCTAGTTCCTTACGTTGACCATCTCTGTATGTTAACCAGTTTGTTATATTCCTTTGGGTGGTCAACTTACAGAGGTTCTACTATAAGTCATCATCAGAGGAATCAGCAATTCTCAACTACTAAATCAGTGGTGCTTTCTGCAAAGAGAGCTTTGAGGAATGTATCTCCCACGTAAATAGACATAGTAAGACTATGTGATCATTACTGCCCAAGGATACAGAAAGTAGAATGCCAGGAAGTGTTACATCCATGATACTGCTCTATTTTTATTTAATTTACAATTTCTGTAAGGGCTTAAAAAAATCTAGGCTTCACTTAAGCATATTTTATGTGCAACCAAAAATAAAAAAAAAGTAGCTCCAGTAATTTGGAGCTTGATATTTTTTGAAAGTCTTTATCAAATGAAGCATTCTTTTGAATTCAAGTGATTAAGCGGATTAAAAGTACTTATCAAGAATTGATTCCATTAGGCATTTCTCAATAGGATCAAGTTTTTCTGAAAAAAAAAAAAAAATGTAAGACCAAGTATTAAAACACTTCCATTCAAATAAGCTAGAGAAAGTCCCAAAATGAAGCCCTGAAAAAATAATGGCAACATAAATTCAATTATTGTACCAAGTAATCACAGAAACATACAGAAACACTGGCATTCAAGTAAATAAATTAGTCTGATTTTGCTCCCAGCTGACACAAATTACTCATTTCCTTGGATTTGACACAGAAGTCTTCAGAGCAAAAGAAGAAATGCAATCAAAGAGCAAAGCACATTACTCATCCCTGCCATCCCTGTGGCCACAGGGACTTCCCAATCACCCCTCACCCCCTGCAGCCTTGTAGGAGGTGTCCATAAGCTCATCTACTGGGTGCTTAAACGTTCTCATTTACAGATGTGATTTCCTCTTACAGTCTTCTTAAGTTCTCTATGATGGCACTGTGACTTGCAACTAATAGCAAAGTGCCTCTAGTTATTTGTTGCTAATAAAATACTGATGTTTTCAAAGACTTAAAGAGCTTATTGGACATTATTTCTAAAATAAGCAGGGGTGATAAGGCATTTACAACTAGTCATTCAGTGCTGGCTGATGGGAGGTCCACAGTGCTACAGAAGGAATGTGCTACTGCCGAGGACATGGTAAGGGGGAAGGGACAGGACAATCTAGCTTTTGTCAGCTAAGAAGAAAGTATTTTGGCATTTTAACAACCTGTTAGGGTAGGAAAAGCTGACTATCATTCCTGATAAATCATATCGGCCTCATTCACATGCATCCTCACGTGCTTTCTTAAGCAGAGGAGAGGAGACGGGAATGATATGCTAGAAATAGCACATAGTCCATGGCTTTTCTCATTTGTGAGCCCAAGGAAGCATGCCACATATATAAACATGAAGGTGAGGTCACACCTCTGCCCCGGTATTCTCACATACACATACAGTACTCATCAGCTAAGGCCACCATTAACAGATGCCACACACTGGATGGCTTAAACAACAGAAATTTATTTCATCACATTTCTGCAGGCTAAAAAGTCCAAGATCAAGGTGCCATCAGGGTTAGGATCTGATTAAACCTCTTTTCCTGGCAAAATCTTGCTGTGTTGTCACATAACCTTCCTTTTGTGTGTTCTGGTTAGTGTGACCCTCCCTCTTCTTCGACGAGTGCCAGTCTTATCATATTAGGGTTCCATGTTTATGGCCTCATTTAATCTTAATTTCCTCCCTAACAGGCCTATCTGCAAACACACTCAAATTGAATTAAAGCTCCAACACATGAATTGTGGGGAGCACAATTCAGTCCATAACACACAAGAAGCGAGAGACAGAGAAAGAGGGTCCTGCTCCCCCACACTCCCTACTTTAACCAATTGAACTGAAAGTGAATTCACAATTACTGCTGCAGACAAAGAGACCTTTAAAAGCAGATCTTCCTTTAAAGACCTGCCATGTACCCAACTAAGCAGGACCTCACGAGGCCTGGGCCACCTTGGCTGGAACCACACCTTATCATCTAACTGATGAACCAGTAAACACTAAATGTTTACCAACTCCATTCCCAGGACTAAGGGTATACAAGAAGAACAAGATTCACATGGTTCATGGGGAGAGGAAAGCGTGCCTCTGAATAGCTGGTGAACAGATCAGTTCATTTACATTTAATCGGTGAGGAACCAGAGTCCTCAGGATAGTCACATCCAATGTGCATGGACAGAACATCCCTCTACAAACACACCTGTCACCACTTCTTTCTCATACTCCTCTGTCATGATTTCTTTGGAGATGGAAACATCTCTTATCAGAGTGACATGATCCAAAGAAGACTGGACCCTGGTGTCTTGTGGTGCACGCAATGTCAATGGGACTATTCCCTCCTCACTGTAGTTACTTCCAGTTTCGTTCAAGAGCCTCCTTCACATGATGCTGTAATGGGCATTTTGTTAATAGAATGCTTAAATGCAAAATACGAAAGGGTGACCAAGGAGTCAAAGACGGGCTGGTGAGAAATTGAATGACATTTTAGCTCTGGGACAGTGGTTCTCAACCTTCCCAATGCTGCACCCTTTCAAACAGTTCCTGTGGGTCACGACTCACAGGTTGAGAACCGCTGCCCTAGGAAAAAAAGGACATAGCAAAGGATGAGTAAAAGAAACACTCCCAAACCTCCCCCCAAAATAGAAGTGAGACTACAGGTGAATTAAGGGAGTATACGACAGGACTGTGAAACAGAAATCCACTGGGGAGACAGAAATGCAAAATTTTCTGTAGGAGAAACTGGGTCGATGGAGGGTAGTGCAACCTATAGAAGGAGCATGAAACTTCAGAAGTAGAAAAATGCACGTCCTGTATTATGCAAAATTTTCCACCTGTCTTACGACCTTAGTGCTCTGAGTTGAAGCTGACCCATGTTTAGCCCTCTGACTGCAGAGCACTCTGAGGTGTCCTCCTCACCAGACACACACCTTGTTTGAACATCTGCAGTCACTGTTCATAGTCAAAAGGTTAAAATAGACACGATGCTACTCACTTCCCTGGTTAACTACAAAGACTAAATGAGTACACAGTGCATGCCCAAAAGCATACGCAAACACAGGGTCTGGAACATGGTAAGAAAACTCTATAAATATCTGCTGAAGGGATATATTCCCAGTGTAATTAGTAGTTACACTTCTAATGCTAACTTGCAGTTGAAACCATCAGCCATCATCCACAAGAATGGCCGTGCCATCTGCAGCAGAACTTGGAAGTATTAGAATCCTTTCCAAGCCTTTATGTAGACAGATGAGTAGCAGCCATTTGGTTTAATATAAAATTATTGTCAGAACTACCCCATAATTTGCCTCCTACAAATGTCCAGATGCCACTAAATTGGGCCCAAGGTCACCATGGTGGAACAGACTGCCCCATATATGATTGTCTTATTTCTATCAGAGATGATCCGGGGCCAGATGTTTGCATGGAGTCCACCATTGGCCTTAACACTTTCAGCAGAGAGAATAAAACTTGTCCCCAGATAACAGGCCACAGGGTAACCAGGCCAGTTCTCCTTCCTAAATTCTGTTTCCAAATGCCCCATGTGTTTATACTTCCTGTTCTGGGAAAGTTTTCTGTCAACCGTCAGACCAGAGTCTCCCTCTGTGGTTCATGGCAGTATTTATGTTACAGAGTTCAGGTATTAGGCTAATGCCTCTATTTTTGCACTGCTCAAACAAGAATTCTCTTCTATGATAGATAACTTAGAGTTTTATTTTTCTTGAGTATGTTTTTATATGGTGCTAATTCCACAAAAAGATGGGCAGCTAAGTCATTTGAAGTTGCTAAATATACTTTTTAGAGAAAAAAAAAATGTATAAGACTAATGCTCAGTTTGTATTTTTAGTATTTTTAATCTGCCAAATTGTTGTTGTTAATATTTGCGATAGCCACATTTCCAAAGCAATTAAAACTGTCAAACCATTTGAAAAAAAAAACAAAAAAAAAAAACTAAGAGTTTCTTGTAAGGATTATCTAACAACACTGACTCTATCCTAGACCAGAGCACAAAATACTGAGCTCTGGGCCGTGAGCTTCAGATAGCTCCACTGCGACCCTCCTCTTGTCACCCCCTTCTATGAGGTGAGGGCTGCTCAGCACTGAGGGGACGTGCCCAGGTCAAATCTGTGGCTCCCCTCTGCATCATGCCTGGTGCACTCTGAATTACAGCTTTCCTTCCAAATCATCTGAGCTTGTTTCTCGGACCTACATGGGCTATGAGTGAACCTAAGGCCCAAGGAATAGCCAAAATTGGCAGCATATGCACAAGGCATGGATGTGAAAGCTAGCATGTGCATACATGTGCACCCGAGGCCCTGGTGGTCATGGGAAGATGGAGCTGAGGGCAGGAAAAGAAGGGGAGCCAAAGCAGTGGGTTGCAGGATGGGGGTACTGACATGGGCCAACACAAAACGACAAGGCATCTGGGAATTGTAAACTCAATTCTGCTTTCGTGGTTTTGATGAAGGTCTATTTCTTAAGGTAAGGGAGAACATATTTTGTCTGGCAGTTTGCTGACTTGATTTATGACTTCTACTTATTTAGACACATGGAATGTGGGCCATCATTTATATTCTTTAGCTCTAGGCCCTATAACTTTTAAGGGTGGGGCTGTATCAGAGTTAATTTTAGAAAAGTGTAGACTTACAAATAAGAGAGAAATTGTATTAAATTCTTCTAATTTCCTTAGAAAACCAAGATTATACCCAATAAACCCAATAAGACAACAGCATGACTCAGTGGCATTTTCTTCTTTTTTATAACACATTACAAACATCTATAAAAGCAGAGATTACAGTATAAGAAATGTTCACATATTCATCACCCAGCTTGATTAGAACCAATTCACAACCAATCAAGTTTCAACATCACCCCTGACCCTCCAAATTATTTAAAGCAAATCACACCATCACATCTTTTCAGCCTTATTTATTTCAGTATGTATATTTAGAAGATAAGGATTCATTTAAAAAGCATATCCTTGTATCATTATCCTTAAAAACATGAACTACATCAAATATTTAAAGAGTACACAAACCCTCCACCCATATCTTCAAACTGTTTCATTTGTTTTCTTTTTTACAGTTGATTCAAACCAGGATCCAAGTCCACACAGTAACTCGAGTCCACACAGTAACTTCTTCCTCTGTAGGTTTTCTCCCCACTCCTGTGTTCTTTCTTGGAATTTATTTGTTGAAGAAATCAGGTTGTTTGTCCTGTGGAATTTCTCATAGTTTGAATTTTGCAAAACCAGTTTTCATAATGTTTCAGGCAACTTGGCCCTTAGATCTACAGGCTTGAGGAGACTTACAGATTCATTTTTTGGCAAGATAACTTCATAGGTGTTACTGGGTATTTCCGTCAGGAGACACATAATATATAACTGTCTCTCTGTTACGTTAGTACCAATCAGTGGCCACTGGCTGGATGCGATATTTTATTAGTAAGTTGCAAAATACATCTTAGAATATTCTAATTATATCATTCTTTATTTACTAGCTAAAGTATCTTACAAAAGGAAACATCCCCTTAGCTTTGATTTAGATATAGCTCTTAAAAACAGGATAAATGCTTCTTTCCCTTTACTTATAAATTTTGAAAATAACAAGTTGGTTTCCTAACATCCTCTAAAGGTTTAGATAGTACTGATTTAAGCCATTATCAATGAAAGGATTTAAACATAGTTCATGTATTTCAATATGCTGCAGTCAGAATTTTTATTAATGCACACATTTAGCCATTTTTGATTAGTGGAAGAGTTTTCAAATCGGATCCTTGAACCCATTTAACAGCCTTAGAATAACAATACCAACACTATCTCTGAAAATATGACTACCAAAAACAATTATACTTTGGGTGTGTTTCTTTTTGTTAATATACATTCCACTATGAATGTACAAACTTCTGTTTTTCAGTCACTTCAAATGGTAGTTCTCAATGTAGATTAGCCATCAACTAGATTTGCAGTTAGATTTGTTTTGACTTAAATGGAGAGAATTTTTAACCTAGATGTTATGTTACAATTATATTAAATACGTCTGCATTTCTGAAGTCAAATCCTCAAAACAGGTTTATTCAGAGAAATGTAGTTTCTATTTTTCCCCTTCCATTTATAGTTAGCTTTCTTAAAGTTTTACTTCAACCTTCCAAATACATCTCTTTCCACATGTTCATGTATGTACACGTGTCCTCACACAAACACACAGGTACATCCACACATACTCACTTCTTAGGTAAATTATAGCACAATCACACCTTTTTCCAACTGGTGATTTTTTCTTTCTCCTGGTGATTTGACATTTTTATTCATTATGAAAATAAGAAAATAGTGACTGAAATACCACAAATAAGGAGAAAATCTAGATAAATATTTTTTAGAAGTAATATAGTAGGAAGGACTCTATAAAACACCATATTTACATCTATCATTCAGTTCAAATTTAACTGAAGATCAATTACTCCAATTGTTAAGGGAAAGGGAATATTGATATTTGCACGTAATCATTTGAGGTTTTGTAAGTTGTAGAGTGACTTGGCTTGAAAACATATGCCTAAAGCAATTTCTCATACCTTATACAAAATGAAAAAAATTGTTAGTCACACAGAACACATCTCAAGCAATTAATAGATATATTTATTATCTATTTATATTTATGTCACTTTATATTGGTCAAGGGAAAAATACAACAAGAAGATGTTTCAATTCTAAATATTTATGCACCCAATTTAAATGCTCCCAGATTCTTGAAACAGAACTTACTCAGTCTGTGCAATATGATATCTGATAATACCATAATAACAGGGGACTTTAACACTCCTCTTACAGAGCTAGACAGATCCTCTAAACAGAAATTAAACAAAGATATAAGAGATTTAAATGAGACCCTAAAACAACTGTGCTTGATAGACACATATAGAATACTCCATCCCAATGATAAAGAATATATGTTCTTCTTATCACCCCATGGAACATTCTCCAAAATTGATCATATCCTGGGACACAAAACAAATATCAACAGAAATCAAAAGAATTGAAATTTTACCTTGTATCTTTTCAGACCATAAGGCACTAAAGGTGGAACTCAACTCTAACAAAAACGTTCGACCCCACACAAAGACATGGAAATTAAACAACCTTCTGTTGAATGACAGATGGGTGCAGGAAGAAATAAAACAGGAAATCATTAACTTCCTTGAGCATAACAACAATGAAGACACAGCTACCAAAATCTGTGAGATACTGCAAGAGCAGTTTTGAGAGAAAAATTTACCACTTTAGATAGCTACATTCGAAAAACAGAGAGTGAGTGCATCAACAACCTCACAAACCATCTCATGGAATTGGAAAAAGAAGAACAATCTAAGCCTAAACCCAGTAGAAGAAAAGAAATATTTAAAATCAAATCAGGGATCAATGAAATTGAAAACAAAAGAATTATTCAGAAAATTAATGAAACAAGGAGTTGGTTTTTTGAAAAAATTAATAAAATAGATAAACCATTGGCCAGACTAACAAGAAATAGAAAAGTAAAATCTCTAGTAACCTCAATCAGAAATGATAAA
>CAUYPK010094017.1:0-70003 GCA_963574355.1 Loris lydekkerianus
CCAGACCTCTCGCCAACCGACTACCATCTTTTCAAGCACTTCAATAACTTTCTCACCGGTAGAACCTTTGCCAATCAGGACCTAGCAAAAACGGCCTTCGTTGACTTCATCGAATCCCGAGCACCCAATTTTTATGCCGACGCAATTAATCGACTTGTGTTTCGTTGGCAAAAGTGCACTGATTCAAATGGCGCTTATTTCGATTAAATTGAATAAATATTCACTGAGATATTACAGTTTAAAGTAGACTCATAAAAACGGACAAAACTTTTGAAATGACCTAATAAAAGTTAAGGCAGAAATCTATGAAACTGAAAATAGGAAATCCAATAGAAAAAGTAAAAAAAAACCCCAAAAGTTGGTAGCTGGTTCTTTGAAAATACCTATAAAATAGATAAATTACTAGCCAACCTAACTCAAAAAAAGGAGGGAGAAGACAAATTACTACAATCAGAAATGAAAAAAGAGATATCACTACTAATCCCACAGGCATAAAAAGATAATAAAACTATATTATGAAGGATGCAATGACCACAAATTTGGTAACCTACATGAAACAGAACAATTCCTAGGAAGACTCACCAAAACTCAAGCAAGGAGAGAATATAAACACACCTATATTAAAGAGATTGAATCAATAATTAATAAAATTCAAAATGGAAAGGGGGGCACCGTACCTTAGTGGGTAGGGTGGAGGCCACATACACCGGGGCTGGCGGGTTTGAACTCAGCCAGAGCCTGGTTAAAAAAAAACAACAATGATAACTGCAACAACAAAAAATAGCTGGGCATTGTGGTGGGTGCCTATAATTCCAGCTACTTGCGAGGTTGAGGCAAGAGAATCACCTAAGCTCATTAGTCTGAGGTTGCTGTGAGCTGTGATGCCAAGGCACTCTACCCAGGGTGTCAGCTTGAGATTCTGTTTCCAAAAAAAAAAAAAAAAAAAAAAAATTCAAAACGAAAAGCAGTAGGCCCAGATGGATTTAATGATGAGTTTTACCAAACCATAAGAAAGAAATTATGTCAATTCTCTACATTCTCTTCCAGAAAACAGAGCAGAGAGAACACTTCCTAATTCATTCAATGAGGTCAGCATTACCCTAATACCAAAGCCAAAGACATCAGAGAAAAAGAGAAACTGTAGACTACTCTCTCATGAACACAGATGCAAAAATATTTTCTCAAGAAAATATCAAGTCAAATAAAAAAATGTATAACATAAATTAAACATCATGACCAAGTTGGATTTACTTCTGGTATGAAATTCATTTTAAGATCAATTAATATAATTCATCACAACAGGCTAAAGAAAAATCACATGATCATATCAATAAATATAGAAAAGGCATTTAAAAAATCAACATTAATTCAGATATAAACTCTCAGGAAACAAGCAGAGAGACTTCAACTTGATAAGAGCATATACAAAATAACCTATATCAAATGCATTATCCTTAGTAAAAGAAGAAGACTTCTCACTAGGATCAGGAACCAGGCAAAGATGTTTCCACCACTCATTTCCAAATCATATGGGAAGCACCAGATAATGTAATAAGAAATGTAAATAAACCTGATACAGATTGGCAAGAAAAAACAGTTGTCTTTGTTTGTGGGTGCCATGATTATGTAGAAAATTCCGAAGAACTGAACAAAAATATCCTAGAACTAGTAAATGATGATAGTTAAGGTTGCAGAATACAAGGTTAATAAACAAAGTCAAATGCTTTTATATACAGCATTGAAAAACTGAAATGTGAAATTTAAAATATATTTTATATTAGCATCAAAAAAAGAAATATGTATAAATATATAATAATTAAAAAATGTAGAAGACCTATGTGAGAAAAACTATAAAACACTTTAAGGAAAAAAGAAATACCACTTTTTAAAATAAATGTAGGTTTGAATAAATGGACAGATATTTCATGTGCATGGGTAGTAAACACAGTATTATCAAGGTTTTTGACAAAGGAGCAAAGACAATTTAATTGAGGAATGATGTCTTTTCAATAAACAGACCCTAAGACAATTGGACATCCACATGCAAAAAAAGAAAAAGAATCTAAATACAGACCTTATACCTTTCACAAAAATTAACTCAAAATGGATCACAAATGTAAATGTGAAATATAAAAATATAAAATTCCTAAAAAATTCTTTAAGGTGTTCCTTTTTAAAAAAATTTATTAAATCATAGCTGTGTACATTAATGCAGTCATAGGGCACCATACACTGGTTTTATATACCATTTGACATATTTTCATCACACTGGTTAACATAGCCTTCCTGGCATTTTTGTAGTTATTGTGTTAAGACATTTATATTCTGCATTTAGTAAGTTTCACATGTACCCTTGTAAGATGCACCGTAGGTGTAATCCCACCAATTACCCCTCCCTCCGCCCATCCTCCCTTCTCCCCTCCCCTTTCCCTTTTCCTCATATTCTTAGGTTATAACTGGGTTATAGCTTTAGTTTCATAGTAGGGCTGAGTACATTGGATACTTTTTCTTCCATTCTTGAGATACTTTACTAAGAAGAATATGTTTCAGTTCCATCCATGTAAACATGAAAGGTAAAGTCTGCATCTTTCTTTAAAGCTGCATAATATTCCATGGTATACATGTACCACAATTTATTAATCCATTCGTGGATCGATGGGCACTTGGGCTTTTTCCATGACTTAGCAATTATGAATTGGGCTGCAGTAAACATTCTGGCACAAATATCTTTTTATAATGTGATTTTTGATCTTCTGGGTATATACCTAGTAGAGGAATTGTAGGATCGAGTGGCAGGTCTATTTTTAGATCTCTAAGTGTTCTCCAAACATCTTTCCAAAAGGAATGTATTAGTTCCTTTGCAGAATTCTTGCTATGGTTGTGAGGGAAGGCGATTTTGGCATAATTCAGTGACGTTACATGTCCACCTCAGATCATCATTAGATTCTCCTAAGGCACGTGAAACCCAGTTTAGAGCAGGGCTTCTGATCCTATGAGAATCTGACGCTGATGCTTATCTGATAGGAGGCCAAGCTCAGGTGGTGATGTCAGTGATGGGAAACGGCTATAAATACAAATGAAGCCTTCCTCACTCATTGCTGTCTACCTCCTGTTGTGCAGCCCAGCGCCTCACAAGCCACAGACTGGTACCAGTCCGCAGCCCTGGGTTGGGGACCACAGATATAGAGGATTCAAAGAATGTGTCTATGAATACCTTGCCTAAATCAAAACGTGCGTGGTGTAAGATGAAGTTTTCCCATGGGAATTGAGTTGATGTGTTTGTCTGGGGTTGAAGTAGAGGCAGGGATGTGTTCCTGGAAGCAAGTATTTGTCACCATTCCAGTGCACTGTGGCTATCATTCTGCCTTCAGTTTTCTTGGCATTTCGTGGACACTTCCCAAAAGACTCCCCTTGAGTTAGCAGCATGATGTATTAGAGGTTGTTTGGCCTCTCTTTGTGTTTTTACTACGTTTAAATTCTGTTTCAAAGCTACTGGCTTGCGTACTTGGTTTTCAGTGCTGCTTAATAGATGCCTGCATGTCATTTTTACATTCCGTCAAAATGATTTTAAATTAGAATGCTAGTAAAAGTTAAGATTATCCTTGTTCTGGGGTAGGTGGCTCATGCCTGTAATCCTAGCACTCTGGGAGGCCAAGGCGAGTGGATCGCTTGAACTCATGAGTTCGAGACTAGCTGAACAAGAGCAAGAATCTGTCTCTTAAAATAGCCAGGAATTGTGGTGAGGTACCTGTAGTCTCAGCTACTTGGGAGGCTGAGGCAAGAGAATAGCTTGAGCCCAAGAGTTTGAGGTTTCTGTGAGCTGTGAGCCACGGCACTCTACTGAGGGCAAGAAAGTGAGACTCTGTCTCAAAAAAAAAGAAAGAAAGAAAAAGTGATCCTGCAGCAATTCACAGGACCACTCTGAGGTTCTCTTAGGCCTGGACACCTCTACTAAGGGGCGGGGGCTGGCAACAGTTCTATTTGCAGCTAAAACAGAACCTCCGTGTGACTGTAGCATGAATGTTGTTCCTCTCCTCTTTGCTATCAGCCTTAAAATTATACAATGGTTGACAAGCTTTTAAAATCTGGGTGATTTTACTCCATTTTCATTTCTGTGGCATAAAGTGAACAGCATTAATATATTTATTGCACTATTTAAATTTTCATAAGATGCAACTGCACTGTAGGAAAAATTGTTGAATTGATGTATTTTATACCTTTTCCAGCATCACCTAGCACAATATATTTTATTAAATGCTTGAACAAGGAAAGTGTCAAATTGTCCTAAAACTAAAAATATGTGTCTCTCTTAAAAGCTTGCGACCTGTTGTTACAGCTGGACAACCTGGCTTGCAAACCCTGTAAGTATCGCTGTTTTTACTGATCAAATCTCAGAGTGGTACTGGCATGATGGTGTTGGGTGCTCACTCTGGGTCCTGTCTCCTCCCAGTCTGGAAGCCTCGGAATCTGAACATCACGCAGCACGGTTTAGACATGCAGGTGTCCTTTGACCACGCACCTCACAGCTTTGGCTTCCGTTTCTTCTATCTTCATTATAAACTCAAGCACGAAGGACCCTTCAGGAGAAAGATGTGCAAACAGGTGAGCTGCTGGGTACGCAGAAAGGAACACTGCATGCTTTAAAGTGACCCCTGACCCACTGGAATTCGGGTGGCTCGTCATGAGCATTAGGCTTTGTTGGTTTTCCGTGGTCAATAGATAGTCCAGAATGTGACCACTGGGTATGTCTCAGAGCCATCTAGCTGTGGTTCTTCCTGCATAGTCATCTACACCCCGGCTGTCCTGGTGGTGATGTAGCCTGGTAAAAGGACTGCCAAGGAATTTAAAAAAAAAAAGGTATTTTTTGTTTATTCTTCCATATTTTATTTTATTTTATTTATTGATTTATCTATTTTCTTGAAACAGTCTTACTCTGTTGCCCTGGGTAGAGTGCTGTGACACCATCATAGCTCAAACTTTTGGGCTTAAGCAATCTGCTTGCCTCAGCCTCCCAAGTAGCTGGGACTACAGGTGCCCGGCACAGCATCCAGATACATTTTCTATTTTTAGTAGAGATGGGGTTTCTTTCTTGCTCAGGCTGATCTCAAACTCCTGAGCTCAAGACACCTGCCTGTCTTGGACTTCCAGAGTGCCAGGATTACAGGAGTGAAGCACTGCACCCAGCCTATTATCCTGTATTTTAAATATTCATCAGGTGCTCACTGTGTGGCAGGCCCTGAATTTTATGGTCTTTAAAACCTTACCAGTCTATGAAACTGAAGCTGCTGCCACCCCCTTTTATAGATCAGGAACCTGAGGCTGGAGTCATTTGGCTTGCTCAAGGCCACACGGCTAGTAAGTTGGAAAACCAGCTATAGGAGCCAAGCTGCTGGCAATTCAGTAGTCACTGATTTTACAAGCAGGTCAAGTTTAAGTAGACAGTCAGGCCCCAAGTTCTTAAACTGAGGGCTGTCAGAGGAGTGGGAAAAATTTTATGGAAGTTTATAGGACTGTGAGTTCACCCCCTTATGAGCACCAAGAGAGGGTTTGGTCATTGTGGCACAGCTGGGTACCTTCTAGATCTGATCCTAAGTAGGCTGGGTTCTGTCATAGGGTTTTTTTTGTTGTTGTTTTGTTTTTTTTCCAGTTTTTGGCCAAGGCTGGGTTTGAACCTGCCACCTCCGGTATATGGGGCCAGTACCCTCCTTTGAGCCACAGGTGCTGCCCCATAGGTTTGTTTTCTTTCCTGTTGGCTCACGCCTCTGTCAGTGATTGTCTTCTGCCCATGTTAAAATTACGGCAAATTAAATACATACAAACACAGACACTAATTTCTTTCCCCACCCTTTTATTAAGTAAAGGTTATTTGAACAAATTACTTTGTCTTGGAGTCAAATATTCCTGCTGAGGGTGCCACCAGCTAAGAAGGATCCTGAGTTCTCCTAAGCCTTTTATCAAAACGAAGTTCAGAAGGGCCAGGTGAGGTGGCTCACACCTGTACTTCTAGCACTCTGGGAGGCTGAGGCAGGTGTAATACTTGAGCTTAGTAATTCAAGACCAGCCTGAGCAAGAGTGAGATCCTGTCTCTACTGAAAATAGAAAAATTAGTGTGGCGTTGGCGGGTGCCTTTAGTCCCAGCTACTTGGGAGACTGAGGCAAGAGGATCACTTGAGCCCAAGAGTTTGAGGTTGCTGTGAGCTGTGATGCCACAGTGCTCTATCCAGTCTCCAAAGGAGGAAAAAAAAGTGAAGTTCAGACAGTGTATGGCAGATAAACAAATCTTCTAAAAATTGTAATTGAGATTGGTGGGAAGTCTTCTTCAGCTTTGAGAGAGAAATGTCCTGATGACCTTGTTCTAAGAAGTGAGTTTTTAAAATTGTTCTTTGCTTTTTTGCAGGAGCAAAATACAGAGACAACCAGCTGCCTTCTTCAAAATGTTCCTCCAGGGGATTATATAATTGAGGTATGTATAACTCAGGAAAGCCCTATTATTAATTCTACAGAATAAACCCAGTTCATAGAGAATTTTAACTGTTTGCAACACTACAATTTCAAGCCATTAAAGGTGTGCACAGTTACATTTTTTAATATGGCTCTTAACATGGCTTTTAAAAAGGTTTATATACATAAGTGATTTTTGATCTTTTCGTTAAATATTTAAATAAATATTTTTATGTAACCACACAGTCCATATATATCATGGTTTAAAATCTATGTATAGTTGGCCAGGCACAGTGGCTCATACCTGTAATCAAGCTCTTTGGGAGGCTGAGGCAGGAGAATCACTTGAGTCCAGAAGTTTGAAACTAGCCCAAGCACCATAGTGAGACCCTCATCTTTACAAAAAATAGGAAAAATAATTAGCCAAGCATGATGGCATGTGCTTATAGTCCCAGCTATTTAGGAGGTTGAGGCAAGAGGATAACCTGAGCCCAGGAGTGGTGAGGTTGCTGTGAGCTGTGATGATGCCACAGCACTCTAGTCTGGAAAGCTGGGTGAGACCCGTATCACAAAAATAAAAAAATAAAATCTATGTATTGTGGTCCTTTATATTACAGAGATTCATTTTTCAAATTTTAACTTAAAAATGTTTTGTTTCGGTATTAAAATAGCAAAATAGAAGTTATGCCCAGGATGTCTGTTTACACTTGTGCAGCGTTTGTGCTGCTGTTCTTTTGTGTATGTATACATGAGTTCTAAACACCAAAGAACATGGGAACAAAATGTTTCTTTTCTGTTTTTTAAATTACTTTTCCAGCATGAAATTAGTTCAGAAAAAAAAAAAAATGAGTAAAAGGAAAATAGAAAATGAAATTAACAATTTGTCCATGGCCCCCCCCCCATTCAAGGACAACCAACACGTCTTAACGTTTTGGTGGAAATATCTAGTTCTGGCATTCCTCAGAAGCAGTATGTGGTTTTGGACTGACAAACCTTCATAAAGCGTTAATGGAAGCCCGGTAAAATCAGTGGTAGGATGCCAGTTTAATTGAAAATTGTTAGAATATGGGACTTGCCAACTGTGTCCTTCAGTAAATAACCTTCTGATTCATGAAAGGAAACATGATCAAGTTTAGAGTTTGAGCTGGTGAAGCAGAGATGAACCTGAGTATTCTTAATGCCTAGTCTCAGCCTGGCCAGTGACTGCAAGCACCAAAAGCTCTCCTTTCCTCCATCATTCTCCTATACTTGCCTCCCTATGGCCCATGTCCCCCACTGCCCACTGATGGAAAAACGAAATCACCATTTTTTACCTTACATGGTGGGTGTAATTTGTTGAAGTGCTAGCCCTTAAAAAAAAATAATACAGCATCCTCTGTTTTGCAGCTGGTGGATGATACTAACGCAACAAGAAAAGTGGTGCAGTATTCCTTAAAGCCAGGTAGGTGGTTTTGTTGTTTGAAATTTTGGCTCTAGACTACTGTAGACCAAGGTATCTGAATTTTCTGTACTTTATGGTTTACAAAACAAAAACTTGGCTTCTCTCTCTTAAGTGATGTTCCATCAAATCTGAGTTTCTTCCCATCCTAATGTAGCTGCCTGGAAGATCAAAGCCAGTGTGGTGTGGGTAGCTGGGACTAAATAAATACTCAATTGTCCTCTGAAGAAAAGTGGTGGGAGGGGAGGTTTCCTTAGGCAAAATTCCCACTCAAAGGTATTTAATGTCCCAGCAGACTCTTAACTGTTGAATTGTTCTCTACAACTCTTTTAAAAAAGAAACTGTTGAATCCTTTTATAATCATGAAACCAGCACTAAAGAAAGGTGATTTTGGGGTCCTAGAACCTGTTATGCAGCTTATGTTGAAAAGGAAAAAAAAGTTATTTCTCTTTGAACCTGTTACATTGCTTAAAGTTAAACAACTTCGCCTTTGAAATTTCCCAGTGCATTCCCCATGGGCTGGGCCCATCAGAGCTGTGGCCATCACTGTGCCTCTGGTTGTGATCTCGGCCTTTGCAACACTCTTCACTGTGATGTGCCGCAAGAAACAACAAGGTACCTCTCTGTGTGTCATATCCCCCCACTCTAGGGGCAGGCCAGGGGTCACTGCCACCAGAGAGGGAGACTAGGAGTACATGGGAAGCTTCCCTCTTCTGGGAAGCCTTACGCCTCCTATTCAGTTTCCTGGCTACTATAGTTCCCAGAATCAAAATAATGTGGCTTTTAACCTCCAGAGCCACTAAAATGACAGGCGCAATCCTATTCTTAAACTCAGAATAGTAAATTCAAGGGCAGAGAGTAAGTCTGGTTTACTGACCACTTTTATAAAAGTTGGGTGTCATGAGAGAGCCTTTTGGGTAGCTAAAATGATCTATGGTATATCTTGGTCTGGGTGGGGGTTTATATAGGTGTATACTTTCATAAAAATTCATTGAGATGTACCCTTAAAATTTATTTATGCTCTTTATCTTTGTAAATTATACTTTAATAAAATCTTTGTGTTTTAAAGGTCAGCTCTGCCCATTGTTTACAGTGTTTAATTCAGTGGTTCTCAACCTTCCTAATGATGTGACCCTTTAATGTTCCTCATGTTGTGACCCCCAACCATAAAATTATGTTCATTGCTACCTCATAACTGTAATTTTGCCAGTGTTATGAATTGTAATGTAAATATCGGATATGCAAGATACCCATAGGTTGAGAACCGCTGGTTTAATTGGTCTAGTAGGCAACAGCTAACTCTGGGCACCCTGCTAAACCAGGGTGGCCCCTACAGCATTTCTTGTCTTGTCCAAGGTCAATTTCAGGTTAAGAACAATTTGTGACCATTTGTTGCTCTACTGCAGAATTTAGCTGCCCCATGCCCAGCAGTGACCCAAGGGGCTGATGGGTTTGGGGGCTGGGACTGTCTAGGTGGGCATGTCAACTGTTCTTTCTTGAAGATAGCATTAGGTTCCAAGTCTTTGGGAGCAGGGAAAAAGCATTGTTCATAGGTATCAACACTATCTTCTTTTCCAATTAGAAAATATATATTCACATTTAGATGAAGAGAGCTCTGAGTCTTCCACCTATACTGCAGCACTTCCCAGAGAGAGGCTCTGGCCAAGACCGAAGGTCTTTCTTTGCTATTCCAGCAAAGATGGCCAGAATCACATGAATGTCGTCCAGTGCTTTGCCTCTTTCCTTCAGGACTTCTGCGGCTGTGAGGTATGAAATCTAAAGTTTCTTCTCTTTCCCTGGGCAGGGCAGTGGTTCTGTATTGTCTTCCCACCAGGGCTACTTCAGTGACACCTGCCCTTAACTAGTGCCACAGCTTCCAAGTCAGGTACATTGTTAACACTCTTCTTTTAGTCTGACCTACCCCTTAGCAGCACCAAATGTTTTATAACACTTAGTTCTAACTTTGACACATTCCTGCGCAAAAGTTTTGAGAGGCACCCAACTACAGGAATTTTTTAAGCTGTTAGAAAGAACAGCAGCTGCCATAGGAACATAAAACCAGGTTGAGAAGGATCATCACTCAAGACATCCTGGTGAGCATATTCAGGACGGAAGCCCCACTGGAGGGCCAAAGACAGAAGGGCAAGTAAAGCAGTGAGTTCACACAATTTTTTGGGAGGGGAGTTTTGCTAAGAAGGGGAAAGGAAGATGGGATTGCCACTGGAGGGGATCTTGGGGTCCACGGTGGAGAATGGTTAACAGAGAGCTTTGTGAGGTTTAATCCTTGACTAGAGCAAAGTCATGGGAAGGGAGGAACTGGTGATGTAGGAGAGGGAAGAGGCTGGAGAGAAGCAGGAGGTAGGATGGGAGGACTTCCAGAAAACATCAGGTCCTCATTTCTGCCCTGGTTTCTTTGCTGTTCTCTTGAGTTGAGCTATTAATATATTGCTTTTCTATAATGTCACAGTGCTCTTGCAGAAGGCCTACCCTGTTTCTTATAAATGCAAGATTATACAATAATATGTACAAAATACAATAGTTGTGTAATTGGAAGTTACTTGAGCTTTCAAACTGCCCACTAGCATGGTTCTCAGACTCTGTCCATGTGGTGAGGTTGCCCCCTTGTGTCAGTACCTCATATTACAAGGCCAGGGCTCAGGTTCCCCCTGCAGGAAAGCTTTGTTGAAAAACAGCAGGAGACTAGACAGACTTTACAGACAGCCCAGTTGGCTTTACTTTGCAAGTAATTAGCCCTTGGGGAAAATGCTCTTTCAATTATGATTGTAATACTTAATATAGAAAATTTGGAAACTAAACAATAAGGACAGATAAAAAATTGCCTCTAATCTCAACTTGAAGAAAGAAGAACCATGGTTAATGTTTGATCCATATTCTTCCAGTCTTTTTCTGCATTGGTAAACTGACACATACAGTTTTGCATTTGGGGCAGATTAGAATTTTCTACGTTGTTAGTAGTCCTATTTAAACTGTAATTTTTTTTTTTACTTTTTCTTTTTATCTGGAATCATTTTCACCTTGCATAAACTGTAATTTTAAATAGCCACATGACTCTCAATATTGATTCACCAGAATTGAGTTTCTTCGAATTGTTAAATTTCTCACTAGTTGAAAACTGTCCCATTTCTGTTGCTTTCCCAAGAATAGATGCTTGGAAATGGAATTACTGGGTCAAAGATAGGAACAGTTTTTTTTGTTTGTTTGTTTGTTTGTTTGTTTGTTTTTTTTTTTTGTAGAGACAGAGCTTCACTTTATGGCCCTCAGTAGAGTGCCATGGCATCACACAGCTCACAGCAACCTCCAACTCCTGGGCTTAAGTGATTCTCTTGCCTCAGCCTCCCAAGTAGCTGGGACTACAGGCGCATGCCACAATACCCGGATATTTTTTTGTTGCAGTTCGGCCGGGGCCGGGTTTGAACCCGCCACTCTTGGTATATGGGGCTGGCACCTTACTGACTGAGCCACAGGTGCCGCCCAGGAACAGTTTTTAAATGCTTGGTATTGAGCTCACTTCAGCAGTGCAGAGGAGATTAGCAGGGCCCTTGTGCAAGGATGACACGCAAATTTGTGAAGCCTTCCATATTTTAAAAATGTGTGGTATATGCTCCCAGATAGCTTTTAGCATGTATAATGTTAGCAAGAATTAAGGAAATAAGCATAATTTTCAGCAAGTGGATGGATGTTTGGAGCATGGAAGAAAGCAGAAGAGAAAAAAGTCACTTCAGAGAATGCCTTCCTCTGTAAGAAACTGTGGCTGCTCTTCTTGGTCGTAGCTATTGGAAATTAGATTCTGAACTACAGAAAGAAAGACACCAACACAATTGCCAAGAGATGTTTTCAATGGAGTCAAATGAAAGCAGTCTGAGAAGGAGAAGCCCTCTGGGGGGCCATGCATGCCTGGTTTCCTTTCCTTGTCAGGGACCCTCTCCCAACTAACTCACTAGCCCCCCCTTCAGGGTTAAATGCCTTGTCTGTTACAGACCTTGTAGAGATGTGACCCTATATCTTTCTGTGAAGCCAGGGAGGGAAATGGTCACTCCCAAGTAAGTTAACCAAAATGGCCATGTTGCTGCAGTTCCCTACCAATTGGTAAGCAGCATAGCTGGCCCTGGGGCTGCGAGTATGGCCAGAGAGGTCCTCTTTGTCAGTCATGCTCTCCAGATATGAGTCGTGGATCATTGTAGGTGCCTTTGGTATCCAGGCCTCAGCCCTGACTCCCGGCCCACTTTGAGGTCATACATCACATCCTTTGCTCAGAGCCTGTCTGCCTTCTTTTCAGGATCTGCTGACCCCCTCCCCACCAGGCAGCCTCACTCACCAGGTACACCCACTCCTCTGTGTTCCATGCTGTCCCCTACACTGCAGGTTCCTTGAAAATGTCCTATATATATAGTATGTGACTTGGGCAAACTGCCCAAAGCTCTGTGTTTCTGTCTCCTCACCTGTAGGACAGGAGTAGCATTTATCCTAAATGATGCTAAAATGAGCTTATGGACAGCAAATCATAAGCTCACCCTCAGTGTAATCATCATCCTCAGAACATTAGCTGTTCCTTGGTACCAGGTAATATGGGACCTGCACGTTGCTGTGCTAATAAGGGTTAAGGGACTGGTGATGTGATCTCCTCTGCCATTCCTGTTCTTACCTGTTTCTCCAGACTCTTCCTGGGCCTTCTGTATGAGTGAGTGAGGTGCTTTGTTCTCTTTCCAGGTGGCCCTGGACCTGTGGGAAGACTTCAGCCTTTGTAGAGAAGGGCAAAAAGAATGGGTCATCCAGAAGATCCACGAGTCAGAGTTCATCATTGTGATTTGTTCCAAAGGCATGAAGTACTTTGTGGACAAGAAGAATTACAAACACAAAGGAGGCAGCCAAGGCTCAGGAAAAGGGGAGCTCTTCCTGGTGGCCGTGGCAGCCATTGGTGAAAAGCTCCGCCAGGCCAAGCAGAGTTCTGCAGCACTCAGCAAGTTCATCGCCGTCTACTTTGATTATTCCTGTGAAGGAGATGTTCCCGTTGTCTTGGACCTGAGCACCAAGTACAAACTCATGGATAATCTTCCCCAGCTCTGTTCTCATCTGCACTCCCGAGACCACAGCCTCCAGGGGCCAGGGCAGCACCTGGGACACGGCAGCAGAAGGAACTACTTCCGGAGCAAGTCAGGCAGGTCCCTGTATGTTGCCATTTGCAATATGCACCAGTTTATTGACGAGGAGCCTGACTGGTTTGAAAAACAGTTCGTTCCCCTCCACCCTCCCCCACTGCGCTATCGGGAGCCAGTCCTAGAGAAGTTTGACTCTGGATTGGTTTTAAATGATGTCATTTGCAAACCAGGGCCTGAGAATGATTTCTGCTTAAAGACCGAGGCCTCCGTCCTTGGGGTGACCGGGTCAGCTGACTTAATTCCAGAAAGTCAGCACATGGGCCTGGATGAAGATGCTGAGGCCCGTGCCACCCCTGATGGTGGTTCGACCCTGCAGCCTCTCCTGCACATGGTGAAAGCTGGCAGCTCCTCGGACATGCCACGGGACTCGGGCATCTACGACTCGTCCGTGCCTTCCTCTGAGCTGTCTCTGCCACTGATGGAAGGACTTTCGACGGACCAGACGGAAACGTCTTCCCTGACAGAGAGTGTGTCCTCCTCTTCAGGTCTGGGTAAGATGCTGTTGGGTCTGACGTTGCCTTTGACGACTTGTTTCTGATACTGGGCTTTGCCTTTGACTACTTCTGAAATCCATCAAAGCGTTTTTCTAATTTTGGTGCCAATTTCCTAAGCAGCAAAACCTGATGTGAATAGATCAGGTAATGTTTTGATTCATCCCCGGTAATGTGAATACTGACATGTTAGAGTTGCAGAAATGCTCTAACTTACGGTGAGTTGCCCAGAGACAGTGGGGATGTTATGAAACATACAGTATGTGCATTTTATCACCTTTCTAAAACTACCCCAAAACACATCATTCCTCAAGGGTCTTGGATTAGGCAGGATCCTGTGGTTGAGGTTGCTGCAAGCTATGATACCATGGCACTTTACCCAAGTTGACAGAGTGAGACTCTGTCTCAAAAAAAACCCCAAAAACTCCATGCATTGAGCTGTGGCTCACGCTACAGTATTCATTCTCTCCGACCTAGCTCAGCACAGTCCAGTTGGCAGGACTCTGTAGGAGGGCACACTTCCTAGGGAGCCCTAGCAGGATGCCATCTCAGGCTTTTCCTGGCTTGTAACTAATGGGAGTCATGCAGCAAACCTGTGGTCTTCAAGAAAGGTCTTTCCTTTCCTCAACTAAAGGAACTAGAACTTGTTAGGAGGATGAGATGGCCCCATCTTGAACTGGTTAGGATGCCACCTTTCTGCAAAGCTCATAGTGCAAACCTAGATGCAATCATGTTTTGGCATGAGCACCCCACCCAGTGAAATGCAATGACTGTGTGACTCTGTCCTCTCGTCTCTCCTTAGGTGAGGAGGAGCCTCCTGCCCTTCCTTCTAAGCTCCTTGCCTCTGGGGCTTGCAAAGCAGAACTTGGTTGTTGCAGCTACACTGATGAACTCTACGCGGTCGCCCCTTTGTAACAAAATGCAAGAGTCTAAGCATTGCCACTTTAGCTGCCACCTCTCTCTGATTCCTCAGTTCACCCCTCTGATTGCATGGCCACGTGGAGCTGAGGTCTCCTGCAAGAATATTGGAAGTGAAATCTGGCCAGTATTGGCTCCCCTTGGCCCCAACCCTCTTCCAGGCAAAGTTTTCAATTTTCTAACATCGTACAGAGCTCTGAAAGACTTGCGCATAAGGTCTGGCAACCGCTTGCCATGTTACGTCAGTCCTTGAGTCAGAGCTGGTTCTGGGAGAGAAGGAGGGAACGTGTGCAGAGAAACAGGAGAATACCTGCACTGATCATTCAGACCTCGTCGAGCTCCGCAAACTTTGCCTGTCTACTGTTGGCTACTTCGATTGAAATGCTGTGTGGAAAGGCACTTTTAACGTCATTATAGCCACAGAAATCAAGCACCAGTCTATCTGGAGCCTGTGTTGTATTGTAGACGATGTTACTGTCCACAGTTTTGAAGCAGAACTTATGATGCCCGGACATTAAATAAGCTTTGAGTCAAAGATCAAGAAAGTAACTAAATGCACAGTTACCTTTTATAAAAGAAGTCTTGTGTATTACTGGGTGGCATAGCTGGCTGAAGTGGCCAGGGCCAGGCTGGCCATCTTGACTATTCCATCTGGGATACGTTGGTCAACGTGTAGAAGGCACCAGAACCTCTTCTTGGTGTGAGGAGGTGTCCTTTTGTATCACTTGGGGGGCCAGATCTGCCTGCCATTTCCCTGGGTTACATTTACTGTGCTGTATTTCAGATGTTGGTTTCTGGAAGTTTATTTTTAAGAAACTGATACCCAGCTGGGCTGTATTATTGGAAGCTGCAGTTCGTGCTGTGGTTAGCCTTCTGGTCTAAAGCTGTGTCCTGAATATTAGAGATTGGAATTCACTGAAATACAGCAGTGTGTGGAGGTGGTGGCCAGTTAATCTTCTGAACTGGTTTCAACTAATGATAGACCTCTTTTTAAGAAGGTAGAAAAGAAGAAACAACCATAAAAGTAAATGCTCTGTTTTTAATGAATGACTTCTTTACAGAATTTCTATTTCCAAAGAGAAAACAGCTGTTCGTATCCTATGTGTTGATTAGTGTGTGTGTAATGAGTGACATCTTGGTCTAACCTGCAGAAACTCTTCTCTCTGTGCCCTGGAGTGGGTGTGACTATCTTTCTCCATCTTTTCCGTGGGCGATGTTGGCTTTTGGTACCCTGTTTTCTTAGGATTCAGCCTAAGGACTACCCTGGGGACCTTCATCAGTAAGACCAACATCCCAAGGTGGGGGATGGGTGGGACAGGGCAGGACTTTTTCCTCTAAGCACACACTGGGCAGGTGTGTGAAGGGAAGGCTTGTACCCCCACTGAAAAGAAGTTTGTATTTTTGATGCAAACGTCATTCACACTCCCTATTCTGTAAAGGCAGCTGGCAGCTTCTTGGGAGAAGAACGTGCTTGTCTGTTCTCTGGCATCAGGTTTCCTGCAGCTGCTCTGGGAGAGAGACAGGGAGCTGCAAGGCTGTCTGCTCATAAAACCAGGCATTTCAGAGGAGGGACGTTTCATGTTGTCAGTGTGGAATCTGGGATGAGCACAGAGCTCCTGCTCACACATGACTGCCCTGCCATTCTGTCATGTTTTGTGAAGGAGATTGGTCAGTCCAAACTTATTAACTTAGGAAAATTTACTTAGAACGTTATCAGAATGTTATCTTTCTGAGACCAAAAAAAAGTTTCACCCCCACAGGAACTATTAGGAGCCACTTAGGGGTAGATACTAGCTTTGCTCATGAAATGAGCATCTCTGAGAAAGTGGCCCAGGAGCAGCATGGAGACTGGAATGGGAAGCACTAGCGAGGCTCCAAGGCTGTGGGCAGAGAGCTTGCTACATGGACGTACTGACTTTGAAAATGGAAAGGAAAAAAAAAAAAAAAAAAAGAAAATGGAAAGGAAGAATGTGATAGTCCAAAAATAAAGTAATGTTCTAGTTTGAATTTAGGATTTGGGTACTTATTTTGAAATTCTAATGTTTCTGATCAATAATATTAAACTCTAATATGCCAAGTAATGGAAATGACAGTGTGATTGTGTAATAGAATAAATTGAAAGGCCCAACCTCCTAGTTTTGCTTCATTAGTTTCACTTTTTTCACTCTCCCCATTGTGCTAGGAAGGGGAGTAGTTGCCTTGCAGATTAAGGCAAAACATCTGTTTTAAACATAGCTGCATTTTTTTGACTCACAGATTGTCCCAGATGGTGGAAATGATAAGACAGAAAAAGGTTCTGCCAAGTCACAGGCTCTTAGATATTGCAGAAGCAAAAAATAGAATATAGGGATCTTCTCAATGAAAGGCCTAGGTCCTGGGAGCAAAAGGCTTGTGTGGATAAATTAGACACCATCCTCTGGAAAGGAGACCAGGGGTAAGTCCGTGGTTCTAGGAAAACTAAGAAGCCTACGTGTAGTTAAAAGGGAGGCTAGTTACGCAGGTCTTACAGAAAGGACTTAGCATCTGATGTAGTCAGCTTTACTGGGAGAATGATCAGGATGGTAAACCCCAGGTAAAACTGTTCTTAGGCCAGGTGTGGTGGCTCACACCTGTGATCCTAGCACTGTGGGAGGCTGAGGTGGGTGGATTGCCTGGGCTCACAGGTTTGAGACCAGCCTGAGCCAGAGTAAGACCTTGTCTCTTAAAAAAAAATAATAAACAGCTGGGCATTGTGGTGGGCACCTGTAGTTCCAGCTACTCGGGAGACTGAGGCAAGAGAATTGGTTAAGCCCAAGAGTTTGAGGTTACTGTGAACTGGGATACCATGGCACTCTACCAAGGGCAGCAAAGTGAGACTCTGTCTCAAAAAGACAAACAATAAATAAATAAAAGTGTGTTCTTCTCTCAAGAGATTGGTTACAAGCAACAGGGACCACCTTGACAGACCCAGCCCAGCCACACAGGTTGTAGAGTTCCTCTAGAGGCCGAATGTTGGGCTTTTAAGGCACATTGATCGCCATAAACAATCAGAAGTCATTTCCGTCCAGGCCCAGGTATTCGGGTGGTGACCCAGCCAGGTAATGGTATTTTGAGCCAAAAAGGAGATCAGGCCATAATGTCGGGAGACAAGAGTTTTGATTGATACATAAGCAATTACAGAAGACAGTTCCAGAGCTGAAGTTCAGTCAAATGTCTTTAGCCATGATGACATCATTGGAAGGTGTAGTAAGGTATGGGTACATACATTGGTGTATGTTTGTCAAAGTTTAGTCTTACAACTTCATAGCCACAAGTCTCTCTCTTGTTACTACCAATCTCTAGTTTCAGGTCTCCTGATTTAAGTGCATATAAGGAACACTGTCTCTAAATGTGGGGTTGTATCATTTTCAGAGCCTTTTTTGGGAGATAAACATCTTTTCCTTTAAAAGACGCATAGGGGGTGGAACCTATTTTATTTCTGAAGAAGAAATGACACATCTTTCTCCCTAAAGAAAGAAAACTCTGAGGTCCCCAACAACCTCAACACTAGTTTGGCTCCCTAACAGAGAAATTACTTTCTGTCTTTAGTGGAAAGGGGCGGACATGCTAATATGAAGGTTACTTAGCGGATCCTTTGTCTTCAGGGGATGCCAACGTTAGCGGCCCAAGTGTAAGGAAAACATCTGTGATGATAAATGGCATTGACGTGGCTTCCCGGTGTCTGTGATGGGGAATGATGGCGACTGTGGCAAACCGAAGAACTTCTGTTTCACTTACGGGGAAGCCATAGTGCCTGTCCCATTTTTCAAGAGAAGCTGAGAATCTGGATTTTTATATGAAAAGTTATGATTTTTATAGTGTTGGCAACTAAGTTAAAAGAATTTTTAAGTGAAGTGTGGCCAACAGGACACGAAGATGACTTGATTGGGTCCACTGGCTACCAGTTTGCTAGATTTGTTAAATTTGAAATAAAGGCATCCATGGTAATTACAGATGTCAGGCGTTACCAAAAATGCTATTACTAAATGCAGCCAGTAGCTGGATTGCTTTTTTCTATCTACTATCTCTCCCCTGAAGAAATTTAATGTGATTCTGAGTGCAGTTAAAATGTTTTGATTGCTGCTTTATATTTCCTGGTGTCTGAAGAGAAAGGCAAGCCAGTTATTAATTTCAAAATCAGATTTCTGTCCATTAAACAAACAAAATGCTTAGGCTCGGCGCTTGTAGCTCAGTGAGTAGGGCGCCTGCCTCATGCACTGAGGCCTGCGGGTTCAAGCCTGGGCTGGGCCTGCTAATCGACAACGGCAACTGCAACCCAAAAGTAGCCGGGTGTTGTGGAGGGCACCTGTAGTCCCAGCTACTTGGGAGGCTGAGGCAAGAGAATCACTTAAGCCCAAGAGTTTGAGGTTGCTGTGAGCTGTGATGCCACCGTATTCTACCGAGGGGGACATAGTGAGACTCTGTCTCAAAAAAAAAAAAAAAATGCTTGAACAATTTCATTTAAACTCCACATCCTAAAGGGCCTTATTTATAGTTCTAGCTCTAGACATAATTATTTTTCTAGATGGTGTGCAATTCTGAGCTTAGGCCAAGACATAATTAGGACAACAGGCATTTGTAGAGAATAAGGTAAGGAATCTGCTAGTGTCCAGTAGAGCCAGGTATTTACGTTATCACGTATTTTAAGTGACCTGTGAGTTGACTGTGTCTTGGAGGTGTGAAATGGTATACAGAGAAAAGCTTTTCCTGATGTTGAGATAGCAGTAGTCCAAATGGGGTGTTGGGTCATCCTTGCCACATCACCTCTTTTCAGGCTGAGGGCGAAAATAAACAAAAGGAAGTCTGACTGTAAGCCAATAGCTTTGATTCTGATTTCAGAGTTTGGGGGCCGGGAGAAGTTTAGATTATCTGTCATGTTCTCCCCCCGGTGTCCGGCAGGGCTGGGCCTGAATTTTTCCAAGCATATGGCCATAGATGGGATTCTGGATATTCAGAGAAAGATTCTGTAATGTACCCTGATGGTCAGATAGTTCTTTAAATGTCTTACAGAAATTCAAACCGGCTTTCTTTTGTTTGGTGTGGAGTGGAGAAAGAACAGCTGGTCGCCTTCCATGTATTTGAAAACCACAGTGAAGTCATCCCCCTGGTGTTTTTATTTCAGTGATAAATAATTCCACTCACTTAAACTATTCTTTATAGCTCTTGTTTTCCAGGGGCTTAATAATTTTCACTGCTATTCTATTTCTTGGCTTCACACTCAGTTTAGTTGTCCAAACAGAGTGTTGGTGCCTTATTCACATTGGTGCCTTGTGAAGGCCAAGCTCAGGGTAGAAATTATAGGAAAATTCTTACACACCCAGTTCCTCTTGCCACTTAAAAATATAATAGCACTTTTAAAAATGGTACGTTGCCTATATTCATTTTGAGAATTATTTGACTGCCGTTTTTTTTTTCTTCTTGGTGTTAGTCCTCTATCTTGTGGGTTGTTTCCCTTCTGAGATGAAACATTTGGTGCTTATTCCTAATATATTTAATACTACTCTTGAGCTTCGAGATACTCTTTTAAGACCAGCACCTAGCCCTCTCTCCCAATTTTGGAGGGATTTTAACATATCTCTAGACAGTCCCTATATTTCATGACTCAAAATATTATTAAATGGTGCAGTCTTTGGTTTAACCACTAGCGAGGTGATAGCAACAGTTGCAAAGTACCACCTCCCCATTGCTGTTAGAGCAATAATTAACAAACATATTTGAATGCTGCCAGGAGGACCTCTGGGGAATTTTGGCCAATTGTCTTTCTGCTTCTTAGATCCTCCTTGAAATTTAGCTAGGACCACAGGTATCTCCAAGACCTTTTCTGTGTTCTGGTTGCAGTTGACCAAGCACTATATTTCATACAATGAGAATTTTGATGATAGCAAACCATTACATCTGCCTGTCTGATGTTTGTGTCATATAAAATTCTAGTCAAGAAGATTCAAAGAGGCAATCTTCTGTTTGTATGTGATGTTGACAAAATTTGCTATTTCAATTGTTCGACAAAAAAAAGAAAAAGTTGCCTTTGTATTATACAACTCTGTGTTTGTTTTAAAAGTTTTTTTTTTTTTTTTTTTTTTTTTTTTCCTTCAAGAAAAAAGCATGGCGAATCTGGACAGCAGCAAAAGCTTTCGTAAAACCTAATATGTTCATTTAGAGAGTAATTTTATTAACTTTTATTTTCACTGTTAGTTTAACAAAAGAAAAAAAGAATTTTTCACTGCAGAAGTTCCCTGTTACTGTGCCCGGGGGTGTAGGGGTGGGGGAGCCTGTGGAACACGGTGGTTATTGATGTTACTATCTTTGTTTCATCTTTAAATTTGGCCTTTTGAGGATTTTGTGGATTAGTGAGCACTGACAGACTGTAGCAGTGTGCTGTATTTTTATATTGAAAATGTTAATGACTTATTTGATTTGTACATACCTGTAAATAGGTGATAGTAGATCACAGCTGACATTTGCAAAATGTTTTTGTACTTCAGAATTTCTGCATCAAATAAAATGTTTTAAGATTGGTGTGGTTTATTGTTTTTAGAACATCTTTGCTATTTCCTGACCAGCTGGGGTTCCTAGCACAATTTTTTCAGTGTTCTGCTTCAGGATGAGGAGGTGAGGGTGGTCAGTATTTTTTGCCTGTTAGACAACAGGACCCTGCTGCCCTTGATGGTTTACTTTGGCCTCCATGGGCAGTTGTCTATTACCTGTGTGGTGTCAGGAGGCCTCCCTGCTATGACAGGTTTACTTCTGTAAAGAAGAAATTTGACTCTCAGAACAAATGCACTTTTTAGAAGTTTAAAAAAAGCCATTGAAGGCTCGCCGCCCATAGCACAGTGGTTACAGTGCCAGCCACATACACCGAGGCTGATGGGTTCGAACCCAGCCCAGGCCAGCTAAACAACAATGACAACTGCAATAAAAAACAGCCAGGCATTGTGCCAGGCGCCTGCCGTCCCAGCTACTTTGGAAGCTAGGCAAGAGAATTGCTTAAGCCCAAGAGTTTGAGGATGCTGTGAACTGTGAGGCCACAGCACTCTACCAAGGGCAACATAGTGAGATTCTGTCAAAAAAGAAAAAGCCACTGAAACTCGGAGCCACGCACACATTTCTTGTCATTCAAACAGAAAAAGATTCCTGTTCATTATCTCACAGACATTCTCACTGTCTGTGTGTCCTGTGCTCTGTGAGTTAAATCTTGGTGCCTAATAACTTTGTAGTCCCTTCCCAGCCCTGCTACTCTCAGTATGACCCTGTGACTATAAGACTCTGGTTCTCAGTTTGTCACCCATAGAATGGGCCAGTTAAAGGCCTTCAGAGGGTGAATCAATCCGGTGAAGCTAAAACGCTGCCAGCACCATACCTGGCACATAGTGCTCAGTAGATGACAGGTGTCCCCCAGAGGATGTTGGGCTGTTAACAGATAGCAATGACACAGAAAACGAGCTTTTGACCATTGCCTGAAAAAGATAAATTTTGGATCTTGAGAGCATGATCGATTATAAAAAATTGCATTTTCCTTGTTTCCTAGTTCCATCTCATGCCTCCCTGCACCATGTTAATGGTGCAGTCTTTGGTGTAACCCACAACCTTCCCTGTTCAGGGGGCTCAAGGAAAAGGGAAAGAGTGGTGGTAAAAGACCTCTCTGGGGGAAGCACTGTTGGTTTGGAGAGGAGGAAATTCTGATGAATTTCTGCCTCCTCACCTGGTATATGCTTCATTTTTCTTGTTCATATTTGCCCAGGATACATCTTGCCATTTTGCCTGTTGGCCTCTTCCTTCCCATGCCCTGTGCCATTTCTCCTTATTTCTAGGAACGCGAAGAGCTCTATAGTCATCATCTTATCTTCACAGCTACTCTGTGAGGTGGGTACTCTCATCCTCCATTTTACAGATGCAGGAACCAGGCTTCAGGGAGGCTGTCACTGATCACGATCCCATGAACGGCTAGGAAATGAAGATTGCCGGCCTCTGCACGTCAGTATGGCCGGTTCCTGCCCTAAGTGTCTTCATATCTTTTCTCACAACCCCATATGGAAGGTACTATCAGCACTTTCATTTCTGAGATTCTGAGGCCCAGAAATTGAACAGCTTTGCCAAGGGCACAAACAAGGAATTGGCAGTGCTGCAACTGAAGCACTGCCCCTCGGTACAGTTTAGGGGGAAAGATGAATGTTGAATAGCAAGTGAGGGTGATTGGGTTCATTGTCAATGAAAGATTGCAATGCAAAGATTGAGAGTAAATCTGGTTCAGAGCTGTAGCAAATGGATCTCCATTTGAAGAATCAATTGCACACTGCAATTGTGCAATAAGTGAATTCCTGTTTCTTTTACTAAAATGAAAGTTGCAGCTAGTACTTTCTATTAGTGGGAAAAGTCCTCTTTGGAAAGCATGAGAAGCCCTAATTTTTACCACAGTGTTAGAAAGTGGAGTCTGTTTTTACAGCTGTTCAGGGTTCTTGCAGTCCCCAACACCTGTGGGCCTTGCCACTAGTTTTGCTTTGTTTTAGAAATGCCAACTTTCGAAAAGCAAAGACCAGCTTTCTTTTGCGGGCTTTAATAAGAAAAAGAACCTGGCTTGGCACCTGTAGCTCAAGCAGCTAAGGCTCCAGCCACATACACTGGAGCTGGCAGGTTCAAATCCAGCCTGAGCCCACCAAACAACAATGACAACTAAATAGCTGGGCGTTGTGGCGGGCACCTGTAGTCCCAGCTACTTGGGAGGCTGAGGCAAGAGAAGCACTTAAGCCCAAGAGTTTGAGGTTGCTGTGAGCTGTGATGCCATGGCACTCTACCCAGGGCAACGGCTTGAGTCTCTGTCTCAAAAAAAAACAACAACACAGAAAATCTTAAAAAAAAAAAAGAACCCATGTCATTTTGCTTTATTTAGTTAAATAAGAAACTACACAGAATATAAATGTCAACGCCATAACTAAGAAATAACTAAGAAAATGTGGTGAAGGCTATGTTAACCAGTTTGATGAAAATATTTCAAATGGTTTATAAAACCAGCACATTGTACCCCATGATTGCATCAATTACACAGCTATGATTTAATAATAATAAAAAAAAGAAGCTACAGGTGATAAGCATCAAATGAAATGTTTTAAGATTGGCGGAATGGAGAAAGGGGGAGACATAAAATATATCTTCGTGGCCCTGAACGTAGTGAGTCCATAATAAATGTCTATTTCCCCATCCTACTCCCGGCATAGCCTTTCCTTGCTGTCCACATGAACGAAATCAAAGGCGGCCTAATAGTGTAGATAAAGGGATACAATGAAGGGGAGGAGTGGACACAAACATGGCATAGGACTTTTTGTAATGAGACAAAATTCAAATGGGGGCTTGGGGATTAAGGAAAAGTAATGCAAGATCAGTGAGCTCGGTTCTTTAGCCTCTTATATCTTTCACATTTACAGATGATACAACCTACTTATAACATTTATCCCAAAGGGCATACTGGGGACAAAGGACACAGTAATGCGTAAGAGTCACATGTGATCCCTGCCCTCCTTATTCCACCTCCTTTGATGTATGGAATTGTGGTCAAATCACCTAGATGTTCTGAGCCTCAGCTTCCTCGATTGCAAGATGGGACTAAGACCCACCACACACGGTTAACTGTGAGGATTAAATGAGACAGGGCAAGGCCATGCTTGGCAAGTGTCAGGTACTTGGTCAATAGTAGCTTTTAATTATTCTGTGAAAGAACAGGTCTTGGGCTCTTTGAGCCTCATATGGAGATGGGTGGAGGACAGAGATGTTTCCCACCATGCCGGGGCAGGCCAGTAGGAATATGCAGCTAAGAAAAGTCAGGAACATGACCGGGAGACAGATACAGATACAGTCAGATCCTGCTTTTGGTTCCACATCACCGAAGGTAGATGGTCTTTAATACCCCACACGTGTGCACAATTGCGTATTATTATTTAAGAGATGAGGCTGGTTAGCACTGTGATTTAAGTGAAGGCTCTGGTCTCAGCCTGCCACTTTCTGTGTGCCCTGAGCATGTTTGCCATTTAGGACTCAGTTTGCCCATCTAGTAAATGAGTAATAGTTCAGTATCTAACAGGGCTGCTGTGAGGGTTGAATGAGAGGCTAGGTGAAATTCTGGGCGTAGAGCCAGCCACACATTGAGCTCTGAGGGATGTGGGCACCAAGGTTAGGGGTGCGCAATTACAAAGGGGAATTCCCCCGAATGTCTCTGTCAGCCCTAGCCTAGCTAGCCGATGGGGTAGCTAACTGAAGTGGAATTCTTGTCTCCTGGAGGTTCCACAGGGTGGCTGGTTATGGCTTTCCAGGGAGATGTGTATTCACTCTTTGCTTGAAACTACTAGTGACCTTGGAAGTGAACTTGAAAGTTCTTATGTAGTCCCTTTGCTGCCCCGTCCTCTTTGTGTCCCTTTCTTCTCTCTGACCATACCAGTCATTTTTAAGATTCCTCAGTCCAGTATTCCTGCCCCAGGGCCTTTGCACATAGACTGTTTCTTCTGCCCAAATCATCCTCTCTGTCTCTATCCCTCCTTTGCCATGAAACCTTCCCTTACCACTGTCACCCCCAGTCTAGATCTGACACGTGTCTTCAGGAGCACTTAGCGTGTGTAATTATGGGATGGACCCTCTTGCCCACTACAGTCCTACTCCTTGAGGACAGGTTATATTCCTTGAAGAGGGCTTCTGTCTGGGCTGGACTCAATTATACTGCTTTACCCAGCTTGGGACCCCAGCCCTACCACTGGACAGTCACTGGGGCAAGTCACCTCGTCTGCCTAGTTCTCAATTTCCTCACTTGTCAGAGGATGGTTAAAAAAATAAACTCACCTCATGGGGGTTTTGTGAGAGTAAAGCAGGCAGAGAGGACAGCCCACCTGGTGCCTAGTACATGGCAAGTGGTCAAAAAAATTTATTTACTTATTTATTTGAGACAGGGTCTTGCTCTGTCACCCAAGATAGAGGGTTACAGTGCAGTGGTAACATCACAGCTCACTGCGACCTCAAACACCTGGGCTGAAGCGATCCTCCTGCCTCAGCCTCCCAAGTAGCTAAAAAGTGTTTTTCAACGTTGTTTTTTTTTTTATCTCATGGCACACTTGAACCTTAATTAAACTGCTGTGACACACTTAAATTATGTTGATCAAAAAAAGTAAAAAAAAAAAAAAAGTATACTTACTGTATGCTTTGAATGTCTTTCTTTCTTTCTTTCTTTCTTTCTTTTTTTTTTTGGCAGGTTTTTTTTTTGGCCGGGGCCGGGCTTGAACCTGCCACCTCCGGTATATGGGGCTGGCGCCCTACTCCTTGAGCCACAGGCGCCACCATTGAACGTCTTTCTAAAATAATTTAATTAATGATCATTAAAATTTTTTGAGGCACACCTAAGATCTCTTACAGCACATGGGTTGAAAAGTACTGAGCTAGGACTATAGGTGTGTATTACCAAACCTGGCTGATTTCTCTATTTTTTTTATTTGTAGAGATGGGGTCTTGCTCTTGCTCAGGCTAGTCTGAAGTTCCTGGCCTCAAGCAATTCTCCTTCCTCAGCCTCCCAGAGTGCTAGGATTACAGGAGTGAGGTGCCACACCGGGCCACATTAATATGTCTCAGCTGTCATCAAAATAGGAAGTAACCGGGCACAGTGGCTCACACCTGTAATCCTAGCATTGTGAGAGGCTGACTCAGGTGTATTGCCTGAGTTCAACAGTTTGAGACCAACCTGAGCAAGAGCAAGACCCCCTCTCTACTAAAAACAGAAACACTATGGCTTGGCGCTTGCAGCTCAGGGGCTAGGACATCAGCCATATACACTGGGGCTGGTGGGTTCGAAGCTGGCCTGGGTCTGCTAAACAATAATGACAACTACAACAATAACAACAAAAAAATAGCCAGGCATTGTGGTGGGCACCTGTAGTGCCAGCTACTTGGGAGGCTGACGCAAGAGAATCGCTTAAGCCCAAGAGTTTGAGGTTGCTGTGAGCACTCTACTCCAGGCGACAGAGTTAGACTCTGTCTTCTAAAAAAACAAAAAAATGCAATAACAGCAAGATATCCTAAAGGAGAAAACGGCATCTATTACCTTGAAAATTGGGATAAGACTCCCATCCATTTCCCAGGATCCCCAGAGTGGAGAACCGCTGAGAAGTCCCCGGTAATTCCCACTGACAGCTTATGTCGTCTCAAGGAGTCACACAGTGCGTGCTGCCTCCAGACTGGATGACAAATTCTTACAGACACAGGTTAGGTAGTGACATTGCAGTATTAGAATCTCCCTGTGTGTTGGACCTCCTACCGTGCCACCCACCGTGCCATTGCCTGCTCTCTCCTCACCCTCCCATCAGGGCTTTGGTGTCTAGGGTAACATCCCACCTCCAAGACGAGGCTCAGGCTGGATTTGGGCCCAGTATTTCCTACTCCACTGCCTGTCCCTTGTTTCCTCTCCACCATTCAGCTTTGCTCTGCAGGTTTTCCTCTAACCCAAGTTATGAGAGCAGAAAGGACTTGCTGCCAAAGAAGCCTCTTATTAGCACTTGCAGAGCATCGCTTACACCTGAACAATAAAGCCAGCACCTTAATCCTTCCACAGGAGTCACTATCCAGGGAGCCTCAAACTTTTTAAACAGGGGGCCAGTTCATTGTCCCTAAGACCGTTGGAGTGCTGGACTATAATTTAAAAAAAACAAACAAACAAAAAAACTATGAACAAATTCCTATGCACACTGCACATATCTTATTTTGAAGTAAAAAAACAAAATGGGAACAAATACAATCACACCGCCTCATGTGGCCAGTGGGCTGTAGTTTGAGGACCTTTTAAGACCACACCATGTTAGTGCTGCTTCATCAACTGGAAGTTCCACCCCTTGCAAATGCCAAGAAAGGTGGGAAAGGGGACATTGGTATAGACAGAGAGTCGAATGTCTCTTCTAAGAATTCATGTGTTATGGTTTGCTCTTTAGAAAATAACCAGCAATGTGTATCAAAATTTATTTGTAGGGTGGGCGTGGTGGCTTATGCCTGTAATCCTAGCTCTCTGGGAGTCTGAGGTGGGTGGGTTGCTTGAGCTCATGAGTTCAAGACCAGCCTGAGGCACAGCAAGACCCCCGTCTCTAAAAAAAAATAGCTGGCCATTGTGGCAGGAGCCTGTGGTTCCAGCCACTTGGGGAGGCTGAGTCAAGAGGATTGCTTAAGCCCAGGAGTTTGAGGTGTACCTTTTAGGTGTACCATCAAAGCTGTGAGCTATGATTCCTCTGCACTCTATCCAGGGTGACAAAGTGAGACTGTCTCAAAAAAAAAAAAAGAATTCCCAAATTGCTCTGAAGGATGGACTAGGCACTGGTGTCAGTTCATAGCTTCCTAAGGGGAATACTTTAAAGGTGAATGTAGTGATATTTAGCAATGAGATGTGTAGCACTTTTGCTAGAATGAGTTTGAGAACTAAATTGTCAGACCTTGAATGTTAAATGAAACATAGAGGACATAAATTAACAGCAGTTATCTCTGGGTGGGTGGTTGTAGGTAGTTTTTAATCTTACTCTGAGTGGTCTTATTACATAAGCAGAGAGTTTTAAATGTACAGTCACATATCACACAATAGCTGATCAGCACAGAAGGGTTCGAGGTACAAAGTGGATACTAGGTGGCTGGGGATGGCAGTCTCAGTGTTTGCCCTTGACCTTGGTGGTGTCTTCTTAAGACAGTTGCCTCCCTCGACTGTGCGACGTGCATGCCACCCCCTTGCCCTGGGCCCTGGCCATTGCTTTCCTGCTGGTATCAGTCACAGCTCATTACCTGCTGTTCCACACAGGGCTCTCCTGGCTTTCCCAACTGATGATTTTGTGAGGTAACTGCCCTGCCCCATCCTGTCTTGCCTTCAGGGAAGGCAGAGATGAACTCAAGAGCAGGTCCTTATGAATGAACTGTTTCAAGGAGGAAAGGTGGCTGATCATTGGCCTCTTCACCAATTTCCAAACTCCAAGGATAGATTCCCACATCTCCTGCCTATACTCTCTCCCACCCCCACAAAGAACCCTCTTTGCATGTATCCTCTCTTCCTCCAACAGACTCCCACTCTGAGTCCAGGAACCAAGTCCTCCTTCCTTCCCCAAGCCAGCCAGAGGGCCAAGTATGGCAGGGTGGAGGGTCTGGGGGAGGTGCACATACAACCCTTGTGAGATTAAATCACTGGGTTTCTGGTTTACATATCCTACTAGCAGATGTGTTTTGGTTTCTGGAAACTCTGAATTGTAAAACAGAGGTAGTCAAGGAGTTTGGCTTCAGTAATAATAAAAAGGTACATTGCCTTCGGCTGTGTACAGGAGACTCAACCACTTGTATCTGTTCCTCACTCAGCAGTCACTAGTGTCTCCAAACCACAGCTCCCATCCTGTCATGCTCTGCCTGAATCTTTTGGTGGACGAGGTCTGGTATCTCACCTTGACCATCAAGGCCCCTGCAGCCTCCTTCTCCTCCCAGCTCCCCTCTCTGGGGGCTTCCACACCTCCCATCCTTTCCCTTGCCTAGCTCTGCCTTGTCAGGCCCAGCCCAGGCCCCCTTCCAACAGGGGAAGCACTTCCTCCAGGTGTCTGTCACCACCTCCTGCTCCCTACCTGCCTGTCCCCCTCACCAGCTTATGAGCTACAAGAGATCAGTGACTGTGTCTGTCTTGGTAACAGTCACCACTGTTCCCTAGAGCCTGGCACAGTGTGTGGCATGTAGTAGATGCTCAAATAATCATTAACTTGAATCTAATGCAAAGACTTTTCTCTTTGCTTGGGTTGAATATCAGGTATCAGCTTGTGGTCTGAAGTGCCTGCTGAGCTCTGGTTTAATGAAGGAGTGGAAGCCCTTTGCTTAATATTTAATAAACTCATTTAATACACAGGGCTGGTTGTAGTAGGAGGAGGATAACAAACGGAGTTCTTGGGGGAAAGGTTGAGGACAAGGGATCTGGGCACAGGGTTTGCCCTTGGAGATGGAGTTCTGGGGAGAGTATGTTCCCTAAATGGGTCCTGAGACACTTGGTCTGGGGTCAAGGAGCCCCCCTGAAGCTGTAATGGAATGAAGTTGCAGCTGTTGAAATGAACGTTGATTTGCTCAAGATGCTTGATTTCTGGCCCCAAAAGGTGGGCTGCCAGCCAGAAAGAGGCCACCCAGTATTTTGAGGACAAGCACATGCAACAAAAAGCAGAGGTTGCTATGAAGAAAGTCCCAGCTGGGCCACAGCAAGTTCTGAACACCCCACACTGGTTGGGGGCCCAGAGGCAGCTGTCAGGACAGGTGGCCTCCCCTGGAGCTCCCAATCCCCTTGGCCCCACCTGGTAAGACCCTTAGCACCTGGGCGGATGCTCCTGCCTCTGTAAACAGGGGCCGGACTGTGATCCTGGAGTCTCTCTTCTGACCTGGGGGCTGGCTTCTCTTCCCGAAGCTCCAGTTTCTTCATCTAAGAAGTGGGCTGGCACAGGCCATACAACTCACAAGGTCACTGTGAGTTAATTTCCATCAAGCATCTAAAATGCACGCAAGAGATGAATCTTAGGGTTTACACGTTAGGAGCCCAGCAATTACATTTTAGGGCATTCTTTATTCCTGCTTTTTAAGGATGTCCAGAGGACAATAAGCATTAATCTATTGAGTGAATGAATGCAGAACATAGTTTTATTTACATGATCATGTTTACTTCCGCAGGGATGACCCAGGCCTCTCACCTTCAGACTCAGCGTCCACCTACAAACTGGCAATTACATAGAACCTGCTGGACGCCAGGCTTGGAGCTGCTCGTGGCTCATTCTCACCTCCACTGTCGAGGAAAGTGAGGCTTGGGCAGGATCTGACACGCCCAAGATCAGCCTAGCTGGGGGCCTGGGGGGGCTCCACGCGCAGGCTCTGGGCCTCGCCCGCTAGGGGACTACTCCTGGCTTGAGAGTCGCCACAGTCCTCTCCGCTGAGATACCTGTCCCAGACTAGCCCTCGGAGTTTGAGGCGCGTTCTCGGCTGGGGGGCGGAGGAGGGGGAAGGAAGGGGCGGGCTGCGCATCGCTTTTCCGACCCAGTGGATTCTCTCCACCCGAATCTGGTTTAGGTGGCACGGGATATCCTGGGGGCCTAGCCTTCCCGTAGATCCCAGCAGAACGTGGGAGCAGGGGTGAGGAGAGGGAGTCCGGAACGGCCGCGTCTAAGTCCAGCGCCACCCAGCTCCGGGCCCGCTGGGGTCCCCGGCCCGCCTCCCGCCCACGTGGCCGGGCCGGCCTCCCTTCCCTCCGCCCCGCCCCGGGGAGCCGTCCCCGCAGCCGCTGCCGCCACCGCCACCCCTGCGGCTGCTGCGGTGCGCTCTCCAGCCCGGCGGGGCCGAGCCAGCGCTGCGCGCTGAGGTGAGTGCCGGCGGCTCACCGGGAACCCGGTCCCCTACCCCACCCTCATCCCGCTATGCCCTCCTTGCTGAACACCCAGCTAGATCCCCCGCAGTGGGAACTTCTTCCGGGCTGGATCCTCCCTTGCCTTAACCCACAGACCCCGAGCTGGACCCACACCGCCACCTCTGAGTTTCCCCCTCCCGGGTAGCGGTGCCTGCGGCGGGTCCTGTGCGCCCTCCGGTCCGGCGCTTACGGAGCGCATCGGGGCGCGCGGCGCAGGTGGGCAGTGCCACCGCCTATCCCGACCAGCCGCTGCTCCTGCTGGAGACCCTGACTTCGGTCCCCTGGAAGCCTATTGGGCGAAAATTCCCGGAGCCACTTCCGGGGAGGGCGGCTCCACCTGTCCTGGGACGCGCCCCTTTCCCCCAACTTTTTTCTCCAGCCTGGCTGAGCACCACAGGCCAGCGTCGCGTCTGGCTCTGCTGGTGGTGGCTCACAGGACCGGCGGTCACTTGGTGGCGGGGGAGCCAGGCTGTGAGCCCTCAGGGGCAGCGGGCGCACCCCAGCCCGCTGGGGCCCTTGTGCTGGCGGCTGCCTGCATCTTTTAAACCGAGCGGTCAGACGATCCTGAGACAAGGAGGCCAGGGTGGCGGACGCTTCCTAGCCATACACCGGTGAGCGTTTTGTTGAGGGTGGAAGTTGACCCATCTGAGTGGAAATCGTCTCCTTTGGGCTTTGCCCAAGTGGAGAGCTGCTCTCGTGCCCTCAGCGGCCTCGTCTTCGTCTTGAACGTGGCGACAGCGGCTTGTTCCTAGAGGACTGGCCTCGCTGGATTTATTTATTGCCCGGCCCCAGGCTTGCTTCCAGCACTGGGCACGGATGTGAGAACTGCCAAACGGTAGTTGTCCTGAATGCCGGCAGAGACTTGTTTTCAAGCATTTCGTGGACTGCCCAGGAACGACCGCTTTCTTCCTGGGGGTGTGGAAAAGGAGCACTTCCTATGTCTTTGTCTTAGCTGTATAATCTTGGGCAAATTACTTCATCTAAACATGCCTCCCTTTCCTTATCTGTCAAATGGGGATGGCAGTAGTACAAAACTTAAAGGGTTGCATACGATTGAAGTGTTTAAATAGTGATCCGTACAAGGCCAAGTCTATGCATATTACCCGCGCTCGGTGTTATTATTGCCCGCCTGACAGTGCATCCGCCTCCCTGGGTTTTTAATGAGGTGGGTGTGCAGGCTCTTACTCTTTCCCCTCCTGCTAAAGATCTGTCGTTATTTACACAGAAGCAGTGGTTGCCTACTTTAACGCTGGAAAATCTGGGCTTTGCAGTAACGTCTATGGTTAACCCAGCTTGTGCAAAGTATATCTCAGAAAGTGGGATTAGAGATGACCTTTGTCAAAGACCCTCCTGGGAAGTGGGGTCTTGGACCTTCTCTGGAAGTTCTGCCCTGTGACTGGATGTTTGTTTCTCCTGGTAGAGTGGGAGTGGAGTGGATGAGATTTCACTTGATTCCTTTAGGTCTCCAGCCCTGACCGGCTGACATCTTCTAATCTCTGAGTGTGGGAGTCTATTAAGGGGCGAGGGTCTGATCATGTCCCCTTCTCCCCTATTCATTCATCTCCAGCAGATATTGATTTTATCTGTGTGGTCTCCCAGGACTATGCCCATTTAATTTCTTTCTTCTTGGCTGTTTCCTTCCTTCTTTCCTTCATTTCTTTCTTCCTTTCCTTCTTTTTTTAATTTTCAAGACACAATTTCACTCTGTTGCCCAGGTGCTACGCCTCAGCCAAGTTCAGAGCAACCTCAGACTCCTGGGTTCAATGATCCTCTTGCCTCTCAAGTAGCTGGGACTGCAGGTGCCCAGCACAAACTCCCAGCTAATTTTTCTATTTTTAGTAGAGACGGAGTCTTGCTGTTGTTCAGGCTGGGCTTCAACTCCTGAGCTCAAGCAATCCTCAGCCTCCCAGAGTGCTAGGATTACAGGTGTGAGCCACCACACATGGCCAGCAGTTTAGTTTCTTTCTTCTGTAACTCCATAGACAGGAGTTCTGAACCCAAGGCCCTGGGAACCTCCACAAATCTACAGGAGGCGGTTGGACACAGGTATATATATTCTCTAAAAGGCCTGTACCCAACAAAAAATAGACTCACCCGCTGTTCAGGGAAGGACATAGGTTTTAGGGAGTTGACATGCTGATGCACAGGTATTCCTTTGTGCCCTCACTCAGAACACCCTCTCCAGTGGAAAGTTCATGTCTGTTTTGATTTTTTTTAATCAAGGAGAAGGCAGGCTATAAGTTTGGGGACTGTAGGCCTTGGTGGGGCCTTTAGGATGGGATGCAATTCATGAAAATTTGAGTTCAGGTTATCAGGAGACTTCTCAGGGCCTTAGTACTTACTGTTCCCTGTACCAAGCACAGTCTTCCACCACTTCTTCCCACTTTGACTCTTTTCTTACCTTTCAGCTCAGATGTATTCTCTGTAGAGATTGTTTTTCTGACTACTCTGTCCACAGAAGTCCCTTCCTCCATCAGTTTCTCTCGTATTCTCCTACTGTATTTTATTCATGGAGCTTTTACCTGAAATGATCTTATTCACATATTTATTTATGGGTTTATTGTCTGCATCTACCCATGAGAATGTGGGCTTCAAGGAGGCAGAGGTTCATCACTGAACCTTGGCCCTGGCACACAGCACATACTCAACAAATGTTCCAGAGTGACAGAATGAATTGACACTCATTGAGTGACATGAGCTGGGACTAGAGAGTTTTAAGAGTATTGAGATACAAAGAAAACTGGCCACTAATCAGAAGCTCAGGGTTGAAAGTGATCATTAAGGTCACGTAGTTCCACGTCCAATTTAAATTATCTCTGCAACTTCTCTTCCTGGTTATTGCTTAACGTGAGCTTGGACCCTCTAGTGACAGGGAACTTATCACCTGAGACAGCCTGTTCCGCTGGAGGAAAGCTGGGGGGCAGAGAACCAGGTTTAGTCTCTGTACTTGCTCTGATGAGGACAAGATGTGCGTGGCCTGCTGCATGCCATCATTCCCATCCTTCTGGTCTGCTTTGCATCCTGACCAGCCTTCATCCATTGATATCCCTCCCGGAGAGTTGTCTCTACTTCTCTGCCATCACTAAGATTACTGAGCCCCTGCCCCAAACTCGCTGAGTCGCGTGTCACCACAGGGGGTCTGAGGCAAGGCGGCATTAAGCCAAAAGGCCATTGCTAGTTTAGAAAACTTCAAGGCCAAGTTCTGTGTTGTTCAGAACTGTGTTGCTCAGTAGTGTTTGTAACTACATTGGAATGGGGGTAGGGACTCTTTTTCTTTCACTCTTTTGTTTTCCTGGATTTTTCAAAATCACTTATTTATTTATTTATAGGCAGCATCTCACTCTGTTGCCCCAGCTAGAGAGCTGAGGTGTCCACCTAGCTCACAGAAACCTCAAACTCCTGAGCTTGAGTGATCCATCACCTGGGCCTTCCAGAGTACTAGGGTTTTAGGTGTAACCACTCCTGGCCCTCTTTGTTTGTTTGTTTGTTTGTGTTAACCTGCCCTGGCTTTCCTCTTCCCTAGGGAAGAGTACACAAAATTGTGTAGACATAAGTTTTTATTTTTCTTGACTATATACCTGGTAGTAGAATTGCTGGGTCATTTTGATGAACTGTCAAACTATTTTTCAAAATGGCTACAACATTTTACAATTCCAGTAGCAGTGTACGAGAGTTTCAATTTCATCATATCCTCATTGACACTTGCTATTATCCATCTTTTTGTTTATTGATATCCTAGTAGCTATGAAGTGGTATCTCATTGTGATTTTGATTTGTATTTTTCTGATGGCTGATGATGTTGAGCATCTTTTCATGTGCTTATTGGCCATTCTATATATTGTTTAGAGAAATGTGTATTGGAATCTTGTGTTCTTTTTTTTTTTTATCATTTTTTTTTTTTTGTAGAGACAGAGTCTCACTTTACCGCCCCCGGTGGAGTGCCGTGACGTCACAGGACTCACAGCAACCTCCAGCTCCTGGGCTTCAGCGATTCTCCTGCCTCATCCTCTCGAGCAGCTGGGACTACAGGCGCCAGCCACAAAGCCCAGCTATTTTTTGGTTGCAGTTCGGCCGGGGCTGGGTTTGAACCTGCCACCCTCGGTATATGGGGCCGGCGCCCTACTCACTGAGCCACAGGCGCCACCCCTTGTGTCCTTTTTTGTTAATATTATTATTATTATTATTGGGGGGACAGAGTCTCACTCTTTCACTCTGGGTAGAGTGCCGTGGTATCATAGCTTGCCACAACCTCAAACTCTTGGGTTCAAACGATCCGCTTGCCTGCAACTACAGACACTCGGCACACCTGTCTAGTTTTTCTATTTTAGTAGAGACAGAGTCTCTCTCTTGCTCAGGCTGGTCTCAAACACCTCAGCTCAAGTAATCTACCTGGCTCAGCCTCCCAAAGAGCTAGGATTACAGGCATGAGTCATTGTGCTCGGCTGTTTTGTCCATTTTGAACTGGGTCATTTATCGTTTTATTTTGGGGTATGTGAGAGTACTTTACATATTCTGCATTCAGTCCTTATCAGGCATGACTTTGAAACATTTTCTCTCATTCTCTGTGTTGTCTTTGTACTTCCTTGGTGGTGTCTTTTGAAGTACAAAGTTTTAATTTTGGTGAAATCCTGTTTTTTTCCTGTTGCCTTTGCCTTTGGTATCATGTCTACAGAAACTTTGCTTTATCCAAGGTTGTGAAGATTTATGCCTATGTTTTCTTCTAAGAGTTTTATAGTTTTAGTTTTTACATTTAGGTCTTTGATCCATTTTGAGTTAATTTTTGTATGTGGTGTGTAGGTAGGAGTTCAACCCAACTTCATATATATATATATATATATATATTTTTTTTTTTTTTTTTTTTTGGAGACAGAGTCTCACTATGTTGCCCCTGGTAGAGTGCTGTAGCATCACAGCTCACAGCAACCTTAAACTCTTGGGCTCAAGCAATTCTCTTGCCTCAGCCTCCCAAATAGCTGGGACTACAGCGCCCTCCACAACACCCAGCTATATTTTTGTTGCAGTGGTCATTGATGTTTAGCTGATCCAGGCTGGGTTCTAACCCGCCAGTCTGGGTGTATGTGGATGGCACGGTAACCACTGTGTTACAGGTGCCAAGCCTCCAACTTCATTTTTTTTCCTCAATTGATTTTTTTTTTTTTTTTTTTTTTAAGAGACAGGGTCTTGCTCTTTTGGCTTTCTGGAGTACAGTATCCTGATCATAACTCACTGTAACCTCAACCTCCTAAGCTCAGGGATCCTCCTACCTCAGTACACAGTAGCGAGGACTACAAGTATGCACCATCACACCTGGCTAATTTATTTTGGTTTGGTTTTTTGTAGAGACAAGGTCTTACTATGTTGCCGGGCTGGTTTCAAATTCCTGGCCTCAAGTAATCCTCCTGCCTTGGCCTACCAAAGCCCTGGGACGGCAGGCATGAGCTACCATGCCGGATCCCAATTTCATTCTTTTGTACGTGAAATCCTGTTGTCCCTGATCATTTGTTAAAAAGACTTATTCTTCCCCATTGAATTGTCTTGACCCCTCATCAAAAATCAATTGAATTGTCTTGACCCCTCATCAAAAATCAATCAATAATGTGTTTATTCCTACATTCTCAATTCTTTTCCATTCATTTGTTTGGCTATCTTTTTTTTTTTTTTTTTTTTAGCCAGGGCCAGGTTTGAACCTGCCACCTCCAGTATATGGGGCTGGCACCCTACTTCTTTGAGCCACAGGCGCAGCCCTGTTTGGCTATTTTTATAGCAGTATTAACATCTATGCTGTCTTGATTACTATGGCTTTGTAGTAAGTTTTGAAATGAGAAAATACGAGTCCTTTAACTTTGTCCTTCTTTTTCAATTTTGTTTTGGTTATTCTAGGTCCACCTATGAATTTTTAGGATTAGTTCTTATCAATTTTGGCAAAAAGGCAGCCAAGATTTTGATAAGAGTTGCGTTGACTCTGTAGATCTTTTGGGGACTTTCAACATTTTATTTTATTTTATTTTATTTTATTTTATTTTATTTTTATTATTATTTTCTGGCCGGGGCTGTGTTTGAACCCACCACCTCTGGTATATGGGGCTGGTGCCCTACTCCTTTGAGCCATAGGCGCCACCTGACTTTTGACATTTTAACCATCTGGAACCTGGAGCAATTTTTACTGGGTGCATCACTCATTCAGTCCCCCCCTACCCCTGTCATTGAGTCTTCCTAGTAGATACTCCAAGGCCCATCTATCAACCTCACAGACAAAAAATCCAGGGGCATACATGCACGTCTCTTTTTCTTGTTGAAAAAAGTGACATAGTATAGTTAATTTAAGGCCAGTGGTTCTCAACCTTCCTAATGCTGCGAACCTTTAATACAGTTCCTCATGTTGTGGTGACCCCCCACCTTGGATAAAACACTTAATTCCCGTATTTGTGAAATCAGAGTGTATCTGGCACTGGTCACACGTAGCAGAACTGGCTTCCCTTTATACTGAAGGAGGGGTGGGGATCCCTCAGATACTCCCATAACACCGTGCCACCATGCCTCAAGAAATGTGGTGGGGATGGGGACCCCACAGTCCTAGAGGCACCAGGTACTGGTGGGGATATTGGATCCAGATCCATTTTAACTTGCTTTATGGATTAGGTGAACAGATAGATTTAATTTTAGGAAAGAATTCTGCTGCTAAAGCAATTTTTGTCCCCCTCCCCCTAGTTCACTAGCATCATAGTTAAAAGAATGGAGTAAAAATAAGAAAGAAATAGTATCACTTTTTTTTTTTTGAGACAGAGTCTTACTTTGTCACCCTGGTAGAGTGCTATGGCGTCATAGCTCACAGCAATGTCAGACTCCTGGGCTCAAGTAATTCTCTTGCCTCAGCCTCCTGAGTAGCTAGGATTACAGGCACCTGCCACAGTGCCCCACTATTTTTAGAGGCGGAGTCTCCCTTTAGCTCAGTGTGGTCTTGAACTCCTCAACTCAGGCAGTCCTCCCTCCTCAGCCTCCCCAGTGCTAGGGTTACAGGTGTGAGCCACCATGCCCAGCATAGTATCACATATTAAAAATTTAGTTTACAGCCCTGCACATACTTGTGTGTTCCAGATGGAATGCTTTGGCACAAATCTATGATTTTATTCTCAAGGAAGAAGAAATAAAAAGTGAAGCACCACATTTGTATCATTTTCCAAACACAAGGGCCAATCTGGGAAACTGCACTTGAAACTTCAAATCTACTGATATCACTGGTTACTTTCAGATGTGGTGAGGAGTTCTTTTTCTTTTTCTAAATTTTTTTAAATTAAAAAAAAAATTTTTTTTGAAACAGAGTCTCACTCTGTGTCTTTGGTAGAGTGCTGTGGCATCAGAGCTCAGAGACCTAAAACTCTTGGGTTCAAGTGATCCTCTTGCTTCAGCCGCCTGAGTAGCTGGGACCACAGGTGTGAGCCACCACGCCTAACTAGTATTTTCTATTTTTAGTAGAGATGGGGTCTTGCTTTTGCTCAGGGTGGTCTCTGAACTCTGGAGCTCAAGCAGTCCACCACCTGGGCCTCCCAGAGTGCTAGAAACATAGGTGCGAGCTACCGTGCCCATCCAGGAGTTTCTATTTTAAGCAAAAGCTGTGTGTGTGTGTAGCATGTGTATTAGATTATGTGTGGAATTATTTATCACTGTTGTTTCAAAAAAGCAGTTTAGAAAAGCTTTGATTTGGGCTAAGTTGTTTGTTTCTGAGAGGAGGGGAGTTATGTGCAACAGAAATTATTTGGAAATCTTCAAAATCCAAGATTCTTTGGCTTTGCAGATTCCCTTAATGTAAGCTGTTAGAATAGGCAGTTCACAGGGATTTTGTTTCCATCCTTCAGTGAGGGGTGTGTGCACATGTGCGTGTGCATGGAAAGTTAGGGGAAAAACACAATGATATAATCTAACCCCAAAACAAGGAAGTGTGTTACAGAGTTGAGGTTTGGCGCTTCATTCCTTGCCCAGTCTTAGAAGGTGCAGCTTAGCTGACCTTGTGTAACCTTCCTCTGTGACACATTTCTCAAGGGAGTAGGGAAGACTTTTCCTCTCCAGTGTGGCTTTAATTGTACAAAAGCCACGTGTAATCTTGCAAACTCAAGTGGTTTTTTAACAAATCATGAACATTTCATGTTTTCAGGGCTAGGCAGGGCCTCATTAATCCAAGGCCAGCATTGTGAGTCAGAAAATACTTAAATGGCTGCCTGAGTCCTTTTGAGGAGAGAGTGTTGGTGAGAGGTGCAGTGAGTCTTAAATAGCACTCCAGTAAAAGAATGGCAGAATTGATAAACTTGTCAGAAGCTCTATTTTATAGTGATAAATGCTAATAGAGTGTGGACATACTATCTTTTAGAGTTAACAATGATGATGCTCCACAATTTTATTGAGCATTTAGTATGTAGTGGAGTCTGATGGCTTTTCACATGCTTTTGACTATAATCTATTGTAAAAAATAAGTAGACTATGCCAGGCACAGTGGCTCGCGCTTGTAATTCTAGCACTCTGGGAGGCTGAGGCAGGTGGATCGTCTGAGCTCAGGAGTTTGAGACCAGCCTGAGAAAGAGCAAGACCCTATCTCTAAAAATAGCTGGGCATTGTGGCGGGCACCTATAGTCTCAGCTACTCAGGAGGCTGAGGCAGGAGAATCGCTTGAGACCGAGAGTTTAAGGTTGCTGTGAGCTGTGATGCCACAGTACTCTACCGAGGGTGACAAAGTGAAACTCTGTCTCAAAAAAAAAAAAAAAAAAAAGTAGACTATAACCTATTTGTAGGTTTATGTGTATGTGTGTGTTGGGGGTGGGTGGGTGTGTATGTATGTGCACACATCTGAAATTGGTGAAAACAGTATTTACTCTATGTCTAGTGTCCTTTGATAATTACTTTTCACATTAGTGTATCTTTGCTTTCTTTTAATGATGTGAGATCCACAGAATTTATTTCACTGATGGGTCAAAACCTACTGTTTAATAAATACTGTGTAGACAATTTGCTATGTGCTTTACATATGTTATTTCATTTAATCTTCCCCAAAGCCTCATGGAGCAGGTATTATTATCCCCATTTTATGGATGGAGAAACTGAGGCACAGAGAAGTGACTTGCCCAGGGTCACAATGCTGGTGAATGGTGGAGCCAGGATTTGAGCCCAGAAAGGCTGAGTCCTGTTAAGAGTTCATGGTAAGAATCCAGGTCATATACCTATCTCCTATATCAATTAAGGAAGAGAGTATAATTGAGTATCTCAATGAGTTGTTATACAGGGTGCCCATAAAGTTCATGTGCAATTTAAAATAACCAACTATTGAAAAAAATCCACAAAGTGGATATAAAATTAATACCAAATATTTGACCTAAAGTTGTGTTCAAAAACAGATGTATCGGGTGGTGCCTGTGGCTCAGTGAGTAGGGCACCAGCCCCATATACTGAGGGTGGTGGGTTTGAATCTGGTGCTGGCCAAACTGCAACAAAAAAATAGCTGGGCATTGTGGCGGGTGCCTGTAGTCCCAGCTACTCGGGAAGCTGAGGCAAGAGAATTGCCTAAGCCCAAGAGCTGGAGGTTGCTGTGAGCTGTGACACCATGATACTCTACCGAGGGTGACAAAGTAAGACTCTGTCTTTAAAAAAACAAAACAAAAAACCCAGATGTATCCACTATGATGGCTTTGATCAATACAGGGTGGTCATAAAGTTTGTGTGCAATGGCCACCCTGTATATAGACAGATATTATTATTCCTGGGTTGCTGTATTTTGCAGGGTTTTGTTTTTGTTTATCTTTTTATTCATCTGATGACTTGAAATTTCTTGTACGTATAGGTCTGTAGGGACAATTTCTGATGGAAAATCACTTTGTGTGTGTATTAGTCAGGGTTTGGAGAGAAACAGAACCAATGGAATGCATATCAATCCATCATCTTATCTATTGAGAGGTTTATTTTAAGGAACTGGATCATGTGTTTGTGGAGGCCTGTTGAGTCCAAAATCTGCAAGGTAGGCCAGCAGGCTGGAGACCCAAAGGCCGTGTGCTGGCAGAGCTCAGTCTTTTCTGTTAAAAGTTTTTAACACACTGACTGCCACACACACATACAAAGGAAATTTTTTCTTTGAGGCCACAATATTTTATTATAAAAATAGACTAAAAGCTGTGAAAAAAAAAACCAATTCTAAAGCATATATCAGTAGAAAGTAATATGAAAATTTGAAAATTAGTAATGTAAAAAGTAATACAAAGACTTGGAAAATAGTTTATAACTCATGTGACAGGTATAGCGTTAACAGATTAGATGAAGCCCACCCACATTATGGTGTAATCTGCTTTACTCTGAGTCTGTTGATTTAAATATTAATCTCATCTTTAAAAATGCCTTCTCAAAAACATCTAGAATAATGTTTGATTAAGTATCTGGTCATTGTGGTCTAGCCAAGTTGACACATAAAATTAATCATCACAAGGGGTGGGTAAGATACTGTTTGAAGTTGTTCAGAAGAAAGGAAAAAGGCAATGTTTCAAAGCAGGTGTGTGATATTGCTACAGATTAGAGGACATTTCAGAAAGAACTTTCTCCATTATGATTGATTGTAGAATAAGCCCTTTCTGGTTTTTTTTTTTTTTTTGCTTTGTAGTCAGACAGCATGGGTTGGCAGATTGGGGTTGTGGGTGCAAATTTTCTTGCTCTGAATTGAGAGGATTTTTTTTTTCTTTTTTTTTTTTTTTATTTCCTGAGAGTTTGTGGCATGAAGTAAAAGGAGTCACTTCTCTGCAGTTAATGAGTACACCATCAGTGGATTTGGCTATAGGGGCTGAGTGTGCGAATGCCCCATTTGTGCCTCAGCCACAATGTGGACGACCTTACCTCCCCTGTGCCGCAAGCCACCATCCAGCTGGGGTCCCATAGGTCACTGGCCACAGAAACTACTGCTGTCTGGGGTCGTCTGGGTGGGAGCTCAGCCTCTATGAGAACATGGTATTCAAAAGACACTAAACATTGCTTATAGTTTTTAATTTTATTTTTTATTGAGATATAATTTATACACCATATAATGGACCCCTTGTGCAATCAGTAGTTTTTAGCACATTCATGAGGTGGTGCAACCATTACCACTATCTAATTCCAGAACATTTTCATCACCCCAAAATACAGCTTTTATTTTGCAAGTAACTTAAACATTTAAGAACATTGTCTACTGCATCAGTCTCATTGGCAAACAAATATTTAAGTTCTCCCAACTTAAAACCAGAACAAGCAAACCTTCTTTTCACCCCATTTCTCTCTCCAGTTGTACACCCATTTCTCATCAGCTTAGAGCAAAACTTCTTGAAAGAATTGTCTGGATTGCTGATTCTAATTTTTTTTTTTTTTGCCTTCCATTGTCTGTCATTAAAAAAAAATTGTGATAAAATGAATGTAAAGTTTACCATCTTTAACTTTTTTTTTTTTTTTTTTTGAGACAGTGTCTCACTCTGTTGTCCAGGCTAAAATGCCATGGTGTCAGCCTAGCTCACAGCAACCTCAGACTCCGGGGTTCAGGCGATCCTCTTGTCTCAACTTGAGTTGCTGGCACTACAGGCTCTCAGCTGAGATCTGGGGTCTTATTCTTGCTCAGGCTGGTCTTGAACTCCTAAGCTCAAGGGATCTGCCTGCCTTCATGAGTGGAATCATGCAGCATTTGATGCAATTAGTCACTTTCTCTTCCTTGGAGTCCCTTTTCTACCTGGATTCCAGGACACCTCACTCTCCTGACTCTCTTCTCACATCTTGATTAACAAGAACTCATTCTTGGTCAGGTGAGATAGCTCATGCCTGTAATCCTAGCACTCTGGAAGGCTGAGGCAGGAGGATCCCTTGAACTCTGGAGTTCGAGACCAGCTTGAACAAGAGCAAGGCCCCCATCTCTACTAAAAATAAAAAAGTTAGTCAGGCATGGTGGCATGTGCCTGTAGTCCCAAGCTACTTGGGAGGCTGAGGCAAGAGGCTCTCTTGCGTCCAAGAGTTTGATGTTGCTGTGAGCTATAACACCACGGTACTCTACCCAGGGTGACAGCGAGACTCTGTCTCAAAACAACAAACAACAAAAAACCCCTTTTATCCTTCCCATTGCTTAGACCCCCAAGCCTGAGGTGTCATCTTGACTCTTGTATCTTATCCCTACAGTTATCAGAAGGTACCACTCTAAAGTAGGGATAAGATACAAGAGTCAAGATGTATACTTTCAAAATATACCTAGAGTGACCAGCCTGGGCAATGCAGTGAGACCCATCTCTACATAAGATTAAAAAATTAGCCAGGCGTGGTTACATGCACCTGTAGTCCTATCTACTTGGGAGGCTGAGGTGGGAGGATTGCTTGGGCCCACATTGTTAAGGCAGTGGTGAGCTATGATGATGCCACTGCACTCCAGCCTGGGTGAAAGAGTGAGACAGGGTAGGAAAAGGAAAAATACATACACATATATAGTCACATGCATGCACATACACATATATATACCTAGCGAGTAGTCACTGCTCACCACCCTTGTTCAGGCCATTCTCCCCCTTTCCTGAATGACTGTGGTCTCTCAGCCTCTGACCTTACTTCCTTTCAGCTTATTCTCAACTCACAGCCAGAGGGATCCTTTTAAAGGGTTAGGTAGATTACCACTCCTTTATGCAAAACCCTCTGGTAGTTCTCATTCCACTCACCACAAAGCCAAAGCCCTTACAGTGGCTACAAGGTGCAAGAGGTTTGGCTGTGTTTCCTCTCTGACTCCTCTCTTACGTTATTCACAATAGCCAAAAGGTAGAAATAACCCAGATGTCTATTGACAGCTGACTGGATGGACAAGGTGTGGGTCTGTGCATACAATGGAAGATACTCAGTCTTAGAGTTTCTGACCCAGGTCATAACATGAGTGAACCTGGAACACGTTATTCTAAGTGAAAAAAGCCAGTCATAGAAGGATAAATATTATATGATTCCACCTATATGACCTACCTAATAGAGTTAAGTTCAGAGACAGAAAGAACAACAAAGGCTTCCAGGGGCTGGGGGAGAGGAAGGGAGAATGAGGACTCACTGCTTCATGGTGCAGGGTTTCTGTTTAGGATGAGGAAAAAATGGATAGCGATGATGATTGTGCAATGTGTGAATGTGCTCCACATACACTGAATTGTACACTTATAAGTGGTTAAAGTGGTTAAATGTTTTGTGATGTATATTTTACCACAATTAAAACAAAAAGTGTAAGAGGGTTTAGAGGGTGGGAATGGGTGTGAATACTGTAGTGACTCTCCTGGACTTCTTTTGTATAGATTGAAGTTCAATCAAAATGGAGCACACAGTGAAAAAATGGGCACAGACTTGGTGTTAGTGGAAAACTACCCCCAAGACACCAGAGGCTCCCTTTAGGTCTGATATTACAGGCTGGGATCTAGCACTGAAGGGCCAGGAAGGGCAGGGGGAGATGAGGGAAGTGGTGAGCATGCAGCAGAGTTTGCTTAGTGACTCCTATGTGGGCAGGGCAGTCCCGGCAGGGTGGTCCAGACCCTGGGTCCGATGAGCCCAGCCCAGGACTGGAGCCACGTGAGTCACAGCTCAATTCCCAGGGAACAAAGGGATAAGACAGGGAGGGGCTGTGAGTCAGAGGCCACTGCTCCAGGCACCCCGCCCCCATTCCATTTCTGGCTCTCCCGTGGGGCGGGGGCACATGTACCTACTTTCTGTGTAGGCCCTTGGCAGGGCTCCCCTGCAGAACCTAGATTTTTTTTTTTTGATACAGAGTCTCACTATGTTGCCCTCAGTAGAGTATGCCGTGGTATCACAGCTCAACCTCAAATTCTTGGGCTTACGTGATTCTCTTGCCTCAGCCTCTCAAGTAGCTGGGACTACAGGTGTCTGCCACAATGCCCAGCTATATTTTTTGTTGTAATTGTCATTGTTGTTTGGCAGGCCTGGGCTGGGTTCAAACCCACCAGCTTCGGTGTATGTGGCTGGTGCCCTAGCTGCTGAGCTACATGCGCCAAGCCAGAACCTAGAGTTTTTTTGGCAGCTCTTTTTTGAAAATGCAAATAGTAATGGCTACATTGATTGCGCACTTACTGTGTACAGGCCCTGGATTTAGTTCATCTTTTTAAAGTCTTCTATTCTTACCATATCAGGTAGTCTTATCAGTCTCACTTTACAAAGAAGAAATGGGCGGGAGTGTGGGGGGTGGAGAAACTTGCCTAAGGCCACATTTGAACCTGTCTCTGAGTCTGGAGACTGGACTTGTAACCATGGCAACACACACACACACACACACACACACACACACACACACGCAGAAATGTTGACTCTACAAAGTGATTTATCTTTGTGTCATAGGTGTAAAGACAAGGCTTAAAAATTTTTTTCTTTATGCTTATGAAAAAGGTTAGAAAATACAGATAATAAATATATTTTACAACAAAATAGACATTCAAAGGTGGTATGGCAGTGCCCAGAGGCAAGACCTGGAGAGGAGCGGTTCAGGCCAGGATTATTGAAAGGGGACAGAGGTGTGTCTGGTCTGGGCAGGGCAAAGATGGTGTCTGTAGGGTGGGGGGATTGGGTGGGGGTGGGAGCGGGGAACAGTTAGAGACCCCTGGGGCTGAAGGGCTTTTGGTATGAATTTCGGGAGTGGGGCTGACTAGGTCCTTCATGTTGTTTTAGGAGGAAAGGATGAGGAGGAGGAGCAGGGAGGGCCTGCAGGCGCACGGTAGGCCTCCCAAAAGACATGATCAAATATGATAGATTGCATTTTACCATTGCCAGTTGTTATTTTTACACATCTTTTGGGATCTTAAAGAGTAGATGACATTCAACAAACCTACTGGCTGTGAATCTCACTGCTTGTGCTGGACACTGGGAGTATCACAGCCTATAATAGTTTTGTCCAATATGTATGTAAAACTGTGACGGCATTTCAGAAGGACCAGGCTCATTTGGACGAGTTACCACAAACGTTGAGATAGATAAAAATAGGTGTCATGTAGATTGCCCCTTAAGGGAGCAAGCAGTAATACTCATTTCCAAGGCATTCTTTGTTTTTCTGTATGTAAAAGGCCACATGTCTTGTTTTATGGAAAGAAACTTGCTCTTTCAAGATTTTCATTTGAAGGAGATTGTGGGAAATATGTAAACTTCTCTTGCTTTATAGTCAGCTTGATGAATTCATTCCATTTTATTCAATTATGTGTTGAGTGATATGAGGCCAGAGTTTGCTTCACTGAGTGGGGTATGTAAGAAATAAGATTAGGAATAAATTGACCATTGAAATTGTATGATGTATAGCACCTGCCGTAGATTATATTATTTCTATTTTTGTATGTATTTAAACATTTACATTTTAAAAAGTATGCAAGAGTGTACACAGGAGGGAGAGAGACTTACTCTGGGCAAGGCCTGTAGGTGCTAGAGAGGCTCACATTCTACCCTTCTGGAGTCGACAGATAGACTCACTCAGGAAACAGATAATAATCAAATAGTCACATGAGTGCAAGTAAAATTCTAGCTGGGATAAGTACTGAGAAATCATAAGCAGAGGTCCAGAAGTCTGTGATGTAGACTCCCTGCTACCCAGGATTGGAGAGGGACCACAGTCGTCAGCTTGAGGTAGTACCAAGGGGATAAGTGAAGTGAGGTCCGCTTGTGTTCAGACCTAAGGGAGAAAATGGGTGGGGGTGTGTGTGGGGGTGTGTCTGCCTGCATGGTCAAGGCCAAGAGGAATCTGTAGTTTTTGCCTGCTTTAACTGTGGTGTGATAGGAGAATCTCAAGGTAGACTAGTGGACTGGGTGCCCTTCAACCATATAATGGTCTTTTGTGGTGCGTAATCCTCACATAGTACTGTGTGACACATGTTTAAGAAGATAACTGAGTTCTAACAGAATCCTTCAATAGCTTCTAATTCTGCTTAGAAAGAAGATACAATTTTTTTTCTTCCCTTCACTGACATGTCCTTCTACTTTTTGTGATGCCTTCTGGTCTCATCCCAGACCCTTTCCTTTCTCAGACTGTGACTATACTGTTCTTCCTCTCCAGAATACTTTTACCCCTTCTCTTCTCAGGGGCAACTGCCTCCCATATTTAGGTTTTGACTTAAATGTTATAAGGGAGGCTCTCTTTGATAACTTCTCTCTGCTTACAGTCTCTTCTCCCATCTTTTTCTTATTGGCCTCGTCCCCAGGCTATGAGCCTGGTGACAATAAGGACTTTGCTCATATTCTGTGGCTTCTCTTACTTCCAGCACACAGGTGCACTTTGCTCTATAGGTGCTGTCTTATGTGGTCCCTATCCATCTTTCTGCTTCATTATTTTTGCATTTTAATAGTATTTTGATCCATGTTGCAATTCTCAAACTATAAAAATGCATTTATCAAAAAGTTGTGGGGGAAGCTTTATATAAGATGGGAGAACTTTGTATATAGTTTATGTCTCAGAATTCTCTCAAACAAGAGAGACATCTGAATTCTGTTGGGCTTCAGGGGGTGAGGTGGAAGCAGATGTTTCTGGACATTCCAAATAAAGGACTGGGGTGTCAGGGAAGCTGGTCATCCTTTGGGGGTGATAGAGATTGATTCTTTTTTGTGTGTCTGGTTTGTGGTCACAGCTGGCAGAACTTTACCCTAAAAGTACACCTTAACCAGCCCTACCTCACACCATACACAAAAATAATTCAAGATGGATTGAGAACTTAAATGTGAATGGAAAAATCAATGGAACTTCTAGAAGATAATAGAGAAGAATATCTGTATAAGATTAGGTTTGGCAGATTTCTTAGGAAAGACACAAAAATAATTGCCATGAAGGAAAACACTTATAAATCAGACTTCATTGAAAATAAGAACTTATCATCAAAAGGGACACCATTTAGAGAGTGAAAAGGCAAGCTGCAGTTTGGGAAAAGATATTTGAAATATATATGTCAATAAAGGATTTATATCTAGAATATAAAAAACTTCTACAATCCAATAAGAAATAACTCCAAGCTGTGAGCATGGTGACAAAAGGGGCTTTGTCTGCTATAAAACAGGTGAAAGACTTGAGCAAGCATGTCACCAAAGAGAATTTACAAATGACCAATCAACATTTGGAAAGATACTTAACCTCAGTTGTCACCAGAGAAAAGGAAATTCACCTATCATGAGATACTACAATTTACCCACCAGAATGGCTAAGATCAAAAAGACTCGAAGTGTTGTGAAGATATGGTGCAAATGGAACTCACATACAGCTAGCGGGAGTCTGAATTGGTATAGCTACTTGGGAAAATTGTTTTGATTGTATCTACCCAAACTAAACATATGCCTACTTGTGCTGTCACAATTCCACTTTTAGGTGTATACCCAAGAGAAATGAATGCATATGAGCACCAAAAGACTCATGCACAATGTTCATAGTAGCTTTATTTGTAATTACCAAAAAAGCAGAAACAACCCAGATGCCCGTAAACAGCCAAATGGAAAAACAAATTTGGCATATTCATGTAGTAGAATACACTCAGTGATGAGAAAAAGGAACTACTGTACATGCAATTGTGTAGAGAAAACTCATGACATAGTGATGGATAAATGAAGCCAAGGACATGGCTTGGCACCTGTGGCTCAAGTGGCTAAGGCATCAGCCATATACACCTGAGCTGGCTGGTTCAAATCCAGCCTGGGCCCACCAAACAACAATGATGGCTGCAACCAAAAAAAGCCAGGTGTTGTGGTGAGCGCCTGTAGTCCCAGCTACTTGGGAGGTGGAGGCAGGAGAATCGCTTGAGCCCAGGAGTTGGAGGTTGCTGTGATGCCATGGCACTCTACCCAGGGTGACAGCTTAAGGCTGTGCCTCAAAAAACAAACAAACAAAAAAAAACGAAGCCAAGGACAAAGAGGCCATGCAGTGTGACTCCATTTCTGTGTTGTTCAAGCACAGGCAAACTTATCAGTGCTGCTGGAAGTCAAGGTAGTGCTTACCTTTGGTTAGGTAGGAGGAGGCCTTTCTAGAGTGCTGGAAATGTTTTATATTTTGTTTTGGTTGATAATCGTATGTAGGTATAAAAATCTAAAAATGTTGGGTGGTGCTTGTGGCTCAAAGGAGTAGGGCACCGGCCCCATATGCTGGAGGTTGTGGGTTGAAGCCCAGCCCCGGCCAAAAACTGCAAAAAAAAAAAAAAAAAAAAAAAAAATCTAAAAATGTTATTGAAGGCTGAGTGCAGTGGCTCATACCTGTCATCCTAGTACTCTGGGAGGTCAAGGCGGGTGGACTGCTTGAGCTCAGGAGTTGGAGCAAGAATCGAGATCCTGTCTCTATTAAAAAAAGAGCTAGGCATTGTGATGGGCATCTATAGTCCCAGCTCCCTGGGAGGCTGAGGTAAGGGGAAGGCTTGAGCCTAAGAGTTTGAGGTTGCTGTGAGCTAAGATGATGCCACAGCTCTAACCAGGGCAACAGAGTGAGGCTCTGTCTCAAAAATAAATAAATAAATAAATAAGAATAAAAATGCTATTGAGTTGAACACTTCAAGTGTGTGCACTTTATAGATGTTGCAAGCGGCTTTGTTGGTGTATACATTGGGAACAAAAGCACACACAGAAGCCCTTTCTAGAGTCACTTGAGGAAGGCTGGAGAGATGAAGCAAAGCTGCAGGGCAGGCTTCAGGGGAAGGCGAGGAGAGGCTGGTGTTCGTCCTGCCCCGATGCTGGCTGTGGCGATTGCTCCTGTGTGTCCCTCCCTGCCTTTGCCACCTTTCCCTCATGTCCTGCGGCATGTGAACACTAGCTGTCACTGGTCCTGGCATGAGCCTTACCTTGAAGAGAGGTGTTTGAAAGGGACAATGGCTTTTCCTAATTCTGGTGCTGTTTAAAGAAGGGGTGCATCTGTCTAGTGCTTCCAGAATTTTCTCTGTTTGGATTCCCTGGAGATGGAGCCTGTATGGGGGTCAGCTTTACATGAAGCTGAGGATTAAATGGTGGTAGTTGATTTTCCTGGATTGAGTGGAGGGAACCCAGGGAGTATGGCAAACCTGCCTCTGTTTGCCTGGGCACATCACCCTGCAACCATGCCCTGGGCTGATCCTCAACCAGGAATTAAAGCTGTTATGTAGAAGGCCTGGGTGGCCCTGTCTGTCTACTGGAGCACATCTCCAAGCTAAATGGACAGGGGTTCCCTGGGGGTGGCTTGTGCTCCAGAAGGTCTCTGATTCCACGCTCAGGTGCTCTTGCTGGGTGTCTTTCTGACTGGAGAACATGCTTCCTCTCCAGGCCTGTGTGCTGGCTGCCTTGCGACGGCACAAGTGCTGTGGTTGCGAATCTGAGCATAAGCATGGCGTGGTCTGTATTTTTGTCCATGGGTGCTGCCACATTCCGTGAAAGTTTTTACTTTTCTTCTCTGAGAAGATGAGAAAAGTGTAAGTGTTAAGAATGCCTTCTCTGAGGACTAGAATGCCTGGATCCTCAGACGGGGCGTCGTGCCAGGGATGGGCCAGCTAATGCACACGCACAGCAGAGTGAGGGTGTGAGAGGCACAGGGACAAGGAGCAGCACACGGGCTGGTGGCCTTGGGCAAGGCATGCCTCAGCTTTTTATTGGATAATTAGGGATAAATCTGGACAACACGAGAATAGTAATGATACTACCCTTTGGGCTGTGGTGTGGATTTGGTGGGGTGATCACCATAAAGCACGTAGAGCAGTGCCTGGCACTCAGTCAGTGCTTGAGTGCTGATGGTGGTGGTGGTAGGTGGGGGTGGGTGTTTAGATGTGCTGAATAATGAAGTATGTCTGTGCCCACAGTGGGCAGTGAGTCAGCATGTGCAAAGCCCCTGCGACGGTACCAGCGTTTGTAGGGCTCAGTAAATGTTTGCTGGTATTATTATTTTTATTATCCTATCATCTGACCCTTGTCCACAGTTACAGATTCAAGAAAACCACTTTTTTTTTTTTTTTTTTTTGGTAGAGACAGAGTCTCACTTTATTGCCCTAGGTAGAGTGCTGTGATGTCACAAGGAAAACCACTTTCTTGTGTTTTTTTAAGTTTGGTGCAAACTCATTTAATGACCAAACCTGACTTGAGTTAATACAAAGCTATTCATAGGACCCAGCAGAAATAATTACTCATGCAGCAGCAGCAGTGTTTATGAATTAGATTTTGGGGTACTGCCCCTGACCCTGCTGGGGTTTTGCACAGCATACTGTACATATTCCATATTACCTTTCTAAAATGCAATCAGATTATGAATGCTGAGACAATTCTAGCTCTAAATGTTGGGAAAAGGGCCAGTGGGCTTCTCTGCTGTAATTCATCCTCCAAATGACCATTTAGGCTATTTCTCACTTTTATTAACAGAAAAGGATGCTGTAATGAGTATCCTTAAGTAGACTCAAAACTGCTGGATCAGCAGAGAGACAGATTTAAAATTTTGGTAGTTATTGACAGATTGCCCTTCAAAGAGATGAGAGAAATTGACAATAACGTGTGAACGTGAATTTGATCGTATTATTCCCCTGCTTTCGAGAGCCTCTGTGCTGCCCACAGCTGTCCATGGTTGTCCACGCTTGTCCACAGCTGTCTGTGGCCCATGGGGTTATATCCTTGCTCCTTTCTGTGGTATTCACAGCCTTCCCTTCCCAGTCTGGCCCCAGCCTGTCCAACTAAGGCAGTCTTTCCCTTGCTACTGGGCTTGGATCTCAAACCAGCTGTAGCATCCCTTGGTCAGTTAACAACCCAGCTGACTTTCCCTTTTCTTCCCCCTCCTTGTCCCCACTACACACACACACACACACACACACACACACACACACGTGTGTGTGTGTGTGCGCGCCCTTAGGACCAGCCATGGGCAGGACTGTGCTGCTCCTGCTCTGTGGCCTTGCCTTATGGGGAAAGCAGGGGACCCAAGTCTCTTCCTGCAGTCCTGCTGGGTCACCGAAGGGCTCTCAGCTGAGAACAGCTCAGAGTGGGATACAATAGTGTGCAGGCACAGGGAGCAACCTGTGGGGAGGTCCTAGGGCAAACTTAGGAGCAAGATTTGTATTTTTAGAACTGTGGAAAGCCTTTGCAGAGGTTTAAGCCAGGGAGGGACTTGGCTTGTATTAAATATTTCAGTACCACAGGTGGTCATGGAGAGGTGGCAGCCGTGGAGCTGGAGAGAAGGAAGGGAGTGGAGTGAGCAGGGCAGGCCTTAGTTGTTGACTGGAGCTTGGGGTGGGATGAGAGAAGGGTTGAGGACACTGCCCAGGTCTCTAGCCTCAGAATCTGATGGAGAGAGGTGTCCTGGAGCTTAGGACTCAGGCCCAGAGGGGGTGAGAGTGGAAAGAGCAAGTGCTGTAGCTGCCGTGGCTCACAGCCCATGCTTCAGCCCCTGTCCTCATCTGTAAGGTGGGGTTGGAGTAGTGCCCTGGTAGGCTGGTGGCGAGCATGACCATTGCTGGCAGTAGTCAGGGGCTATCTGGTGGGTGCTGGGCAGGCACACATCCTTCCCTCCTTCTGTCCCGAGGCCACCCTCAGCTCCCCCAGGCCTAGTTTCTCTGTGGGAATTCTCTCCTTGGCCATCAGTTTCTGATTTCTCTTCTTGTTAGGATTTGCTTTTGTTTTCACCACTGGATTCTTTTTTTTGACCCGGGGCTGGGTTTGAACCTGCCACCTCTGGCATATGGGGCCGGTGCCCTTCTCCTTTGAGCCACAGGTGCCGCCCTCCCCACTGGATTCTGAGCCCCTCAGAACTCCAATCCCAGGCAGTAGAGCTGAGACATTTGCATTTCTTGGAAGCTCCTAAGGTGATCCCAGATGCCTACAACATTCTCCATCCCCATAGGGCAGAGACTGTCTTGGCAGAGCCAGACACATTGTGACACTGGAATGGTAAGCTCAGCAGGCTGGCCTGAGCCAGATTGCAAAGCAGCCAGTGCTGGGCTGGCTGCCTCCATCAGCTGGGAAGTCTCAAGCACAGATTCCCAGGCCCAGCCTTGGCCAGTCTGATTTAGAAGGCCTGAGCTGGGCTGAGTGTGATTCTGGGCTTGGCTGATTCTGCCCTGCCGTGTCAGGACACCTGTAGGCTGAACGCTGTGGGGCCTCCTGGCTCTGACAGTCTCATCCTCAGCCACAGGCCCTGGCATGTCCTGCCATGCTGGGTGAGGTCGGTTTTCTTGGTGCCAGGTCACTAGGCAGGGTTTCTAGGTAGTGACAGCAGCTGCTCCCCTCCTGCAATCAGCGGGAGTTAAAATGCCTGGGGGTTCTGAACTAGTGTCTCTCCGCTTCCATCAGAGATTATATAAGGGCAAATATCTTTATCACTGCTGATCTTCCGACAACTTGGGAGCCTCTGCCCCCAAATCAGCTTTGGATTGTGGTCTGGTTCTCCCTGCCAGCCTCTTGGGAGGGAGCAGTGGGGAACAGCTGCTCCCACCCCAACAGAGCAAGGCTCAAGTGCCAGGCTTTGCCTCTGGATGCACCTGCCTATTTCCATTGTCTGCCCCTCCTTGGATACAGAGGAATGATTATAACCAAACAGAAAGGTCTCCTTCCTTCACCCTATCTCCCTGCCTCCTGCACATTTCCAGACGGGCTTTGTAGAAATTATGCTCTGGCTCTTGACATGTACAAATCTGTTGAGTGATAGAAGTCCCATCATGGTTAGTCCTTCTCCACCCAAGCAGTCAGGGAAGGTTCAGTGTCTGGCGGAACAGAGGCTGATGCTGGACGCATGGCCTGTCTGGCTGAGCTCCTGAATGCTCAGTCCTAATTGTTGTTTTTCTTTCTTTCTTTCTTTTTGTTTTTTTAGAGATAGAGTCTTATTTTGTCGCCCTCGGTAGAGTGCCGTGGCGTCACATCTTACAGCAATCTCCAGCTCTTGGGCTTAGCCTATTATGTTGCCTCAGCCTCCCAAGTAGCTGGGACTATAAGCAACTGCCACAATGCCCAGCTATTTTTTTGTTGCTGATTGGCCGGGGCTGGATTTGAACCTGCCAACCTCGGTATATGTGGCCAGTGCCCTACTCACTGAGCCACAGGCGCCGCCCCTCATTGTTATTTCTTGTGTGTGTTATGGGCGTGTGTTACTTGGGCAAAAGGGTAGAGATTTGTAATCCTGGAGTCAGTGGGGGTGGGGGCGCTGGATGGGATGAAGGCATCTGCATATATGGACCTGCAGGAAGGGGCTGAAGTATGCAAAGACTCATCTAGGGTTGGGTGGCACCCATAGCTCAGCAGATAGGGTGCTAGCCACATACACCCAGGCTGGCCGGTTTGAACCTGGCTTGGGCCAGCTAAACAACAATGACAATTGCAACAAAAAAATAGCCGGGTGTTGTGGCAGGCAGCTACTTGGGAGGGTGAGGCAAGAGAATGGCTTGAAACCAAGAGTTTGAGGTTGCTGTGAGCTATGATGACAGGGCACTATACTGAGGGCAACATAGTGAGACTCTGTCTCAAAAAAAAAAAAAAAAAAGGACTCATCTAGGGTTACTGTCACTTAAGTCACTTTCTTTGTGACTGTGGCTGGGATGGCTGGCTTCCTGCCTCCTGAGATCTCCAGGCCTGTACAGTCTTGCGCTCTGGGTGGATCTGTAGTCGTTCCTCAGGGGTATTTTTATATTCTCTGGAAGTGTCTTTTCCCCACCCCTCTAGTTCCCATCCTTCTGTATGCTCAGCATCCCAGCCCCTGGAGGGTTCAGATTCTATCTGCAGATCCTTTAACCCAGCTGCCCCGGGCTGGCTTCATTCCAGCAGAGCTCTTCTGTCTTACATCCAGCTCCCAGGACCTACTGCACTGAACCCAGCATCGACTCTGCAACATGCTCTCCAAGGGACCTCCAGTAAGCTGTTTAACCTCTCTGAGAGGCCCTCTGCTTTCTTATCTTTTTAGTTTGTTTTTATAGAGGACAAAGGAACACTAACTCTTGCAAGGAGCTACACTGGGCTCTTTGCTTGCACTGTTTCATTAGATACCTACGTTAGCTCCATGAGGCATGTACCATTATGACCCCCATTTCACAGATGGGGAAACTGAGACACAGAGATGTCCTTTCTAAGGTTTCTTAGCTGCCAAGTGGCAGAGGTCAAATTAGAGTCCTAATAGTTTAGCTTTGGAACCCAAGGCATCCATTGGTTATCTATGTTGTTAATGATTTTACAATATAAATGTTTTAGTAGCTTATGTAAAAACATGTCCTTGTGCAATTAGGGTGTCTAGGAATTCCGTTCCTCTTGCATTTAATTTATGTGAACAGAACTAGAATCTCTGAGAAAGTAGAGAGACAACCATTTAATCCCAGTATTCTGCTTAATGAGCTTATGTTCTAGAGAACTTGGAGGGTTGGAGATAATGAACTCCCGGGTCCCCCAAACTGGCCTCACATCCTGAGTCCTTCAACTAGCATGGGGTGGCCCTGCATGTGAGTCTGAGGGTTACAGGTCTGTGTTTTCCTTTGGTTCTAGCTGCTGACTTCACCTGCATTGCAGCTGAACACACAGCCACCTCCTCTGGTGCTGGGGGAGCAAGGGTGGGCTCCTCCAGGGAGGGTGACTGGTTGTCCAAGATACACCTTCCTGAGGGGTTTTCCAGGGGAATTTTTAACTCTGTAGGATTTCCCCACTAAATTTAGAATTTGCCCTCCAGTGTCAGAAGCCTGATATTGGTCCTTCCCCTTGCAGGGTCTTTCTCAACTGACACTTGGGGTCATGGCACAGAAGTGGAGCTGAGAGTGAGCCAGAGTTTTGTTTTGCAGAGCTGTTAGGCTGCATATGTGCTCAGGTGCCAGAACCAAGAAAATATTGGAAATTTGGGAAGTCTGGACCCAGGAGTCAGAACCAGCTTTTCAATCCCCATTGTCCAGTTCTAGCTGTTGAATCTTGACTGCTTAAGCTAGAGTTGATTTTCTTCCTAAAATGTGGGTAACAATTTGTATGTCTCAGGGATCTTGTATAACTTGTAGAGAGAGAAAGCAAGTCCTTAATATATTTTCATCATCCATGCTTCTTAACTAGAGCCCATAGATTTCAGTGAATTTTAAATTGTCTCAAAATGGCTAGGTGGGTACAATTTAATGAAACAATATTTATGATTGCACTTCTAAGAGAGCTCACTCTTTTTTTTTTTTTTTTTTTTTGCTACATTTTTGAAGCACTCTTTGGGCATGAGGTATGCTGTGCTTAAGCATTTGTCCTCATACGTAATGAATGACAGCAAGGCAAACCAGGCTGCTGTCCTGGAGCAGAGCTAGAGACTGTGAATTCTGTGAAGCTCTTTTAAACAAATTCCCTGGTTGGTGAAGGATTTGGTCAGAAAATCCTTCTCTGCTCAAGGGATTCAGTTTTAACCCCAGTGAGAAAAATTAGTATGAAACCGTTTCTGGGCCATTTGCCTTTTGGGCCTTTGTTTGGGGACAAGTGTCCTTGGATTGTATACTTATGCCCTGGTTCTTTCTTCCACTGATTAGCTCTGTAGACAAGTCTGTGCTCTCTGTGCCTCGGTTTCCTCCTCTGTGAGGAAATAAGAGTCCCTGACACTGTTGCTAAGGGGGTCCAGCATTTGAAGTCCTCAGCAGGGTACCTAGCACATGAAAAGGCCATTGTCACATTGTCTGTGTGAGGAGGACAGAGTGATGATGGATAATGACCTGTTACTGGGTCCATGTCCATCTTACAGCAGGCAGCACAGAATGGGGGACCTGCGGCCTGCTCTGACCACTATCTTGTTCCCTCCTACCTTTGAGTCCTCCATGTCCTCTGTGAATCTATAAGTGTGCTCTCTGCCCAACAAAAATCTACTGATGACATTATTGGAGAGATCTAGAAAAAGGCAGGCAGGTGGTAGTGGTTTTAGATAAAAGAAGATTTTTTTTTTCTTTTTAAACATTTTTTCATTGCATTGGAACAATCTCAAGAACTTACCTCCAAACCCTAATGTATACATCACTTATTAGGCCAGACAACTGAGTTCGTGACTTTATCCTAGAAAAAGTGCCGCATTGCTGAATATCACTATAGTCGCCTACTACTTCCCTTGGCCATCTGGTGACTGCAGTGATATTCAGCAATGAGATATGTAGCACTTTTTCTAGGATGAGACTTAATTGACTGATCTCATACAATGACAGCTGTAATGGCCATTCCAAAAAAAAAGAGTTCCAAAATTGCTTTGAAGGGTGGACTAGGTGCTGGCATCAGTACATAGCTTCCTAAAGAGAGTACTTCAGGGGTGACTGTAGTGACATTCAGCAATGAGGTATCTAGCACTTTTTCTAGAACGAGTTCACGAACTTAATTGTCTGAACTTGTAGGAGATGAGATGCTCTGGTTGAAATTGGAACAGCTTTTGGCCTAAGGACAGGCCTCCTGGAGCTAGCAGGACTTGATTGCTGATGGTGTCCCCACCAAGCCCCCTATTCGAGGATCTGAGATCTGATCTTCTACTGGGAAGGCTGGAAACCTGTGATGTGACCCTGAGGACTGACCCAATCCCCTTAACACTCCCCATCTCAGCATGCAATGGCAGCTGTCACGTATGCAGTGAGAGCTGGCACTGGTACTCCACCTCTCTGTGTAATTAAGCCACAAGGAGAGGCAAACACTGCGCTCAAAGGCTGCCTGGCGGGAGTGAGTTGGAAATACTTGCTGCAAGTAATGGCATTAGCTTGTGGCATCCCTTTCACCACTGGGGCAAAATGACATTAAGTTTAGAAATGTAGCACCTCAAGTCCTTGTGTCCTCAGCATACATCTTCCTTTTGGGGATAGTGACTTATGGGCTGGGGGTGGGGGTTACCATGTGGTTTTGCTTCTTGGAGCTTCTTTTTTCTGTGATTCTGGAATGGCCACGGCCCCATGAGAGCAACTTTATTTCTTTAGCTGTGGTGATGTCACCACAGTGGCAGCAGATTTCTGTTATCTTTCCTTAGAGTGGAGAAGTGGGTAGTTTGTTGAATTTGTTCATTCATTCAACAAGGATTGCACTTCTCAGTGTGCTCCGAGTTAGGGGACCACAAGCCCAGTGTGGGGGAGACCCTTAGGCATGTGTTAGCGACACTGGGTGAGGGAGCTGTGCAGCAGCTACACTAGGGACATGCCACAGCCCGTCTTGAGGGAACTTGGGGAAAAACCTGAGGGGGGGACAAGAGTGACTGAGCTTACACAATGACCCTCTGAGGGTGGTTGTGGCCCTCATTTCTAAATTCTTGCCAAACAATCCCCCATGACCTCTGTAGTTTTGGTGTCTTGGAAGGATGAAGTAGAAATACAAACAGAAGTAGATAGCACTAACTGTTGAGTATGTCCTCTTGGCTAAACGTTGACATATGTGATCTCATTTAATGGAGAGAGGCCCAACTGAGATGAGCTCACAGTGCTCCAGCCCTCCTTATCCTTCTCTTCACCCTCTACTTCACTCTTGTGATTTCTCTGTCTTCCTTGTGGTTACTTATATGGTGCCCTATGCCCATAGCAGCCCCAGCTTGTTGGCCTGGCAGGCTCTTATTCACCCTTCAAAACTCAGCCTGGGCATCACCTCCTCCAAGAAGCCCTCCGCACTTCCCTTGGGCTGACTTGGTGCTCCTCCCCTTGTTAACTGTACATCCCTCCACTACTGCTTTATCACATTGTACTGTAATCAGCAGTGTTTTTTTTTTTTTAACTTTGGGACAATTTTAGTAAGCCCAACATAGGTAAACACTTGTTTTTCTGGTTGTAGGTCTTATAAAATGCAGATATAACTGCAGCCTGTTTTAACCTCAAGGTGGTCTCATGTTCCATTTCAGAGGCAGCCATTTAAAAATAACATTAGAGTTGTGTCTTCTAAACTTTCAAAAATATATTTACGTGTATGTCGTGTGGGGCTGGGAAGTGTTTAGCAACTAGCTCTCACATGCAGGTTGGGAAGGGGGAACCATGGTTTACAGCATTTTCTGATATCCATGGTATAAATCTCCTACCAATGGCCAATTTCAAGGCATCAACCTGACATGACTGAGCACAGAGTTGGAGGGAGTCACACTGTTGCCTCTCTCAAGCTGATATGGGCCGGCTCTCGCACAGCATTGCTTCATCCAGCTGAAGTGTAGGAATATGTGCGTTTTGTGTTTTGGTGGGAAACATATGTTAGGCACTGTTCTTGCTTTTGCCCCCATAATGTTAAGTCGAGCTGTGTTTCCCACGACCGTGTGTCTAGATTTGCCTTGTTGTAGCTGTTGCGTGGTGTTCTACACTAGGCAGTCATTTATTTCCCCCAAGCCCTGTTGATGGACATTTTAGTGGTTCTTCCCAGGGTATGTCTCCTCCATAGTCTGAGTATTCCTAGGGCACAGGAAGTTTTCATCTGTATCCACGTAGGTACTTTGAGACCATCCTTGGGGGGATGAAGGGTGATAAGTGCATGCTTGGAGATAATGCCACAGACACAGACACACAAACACACAGACGCATGCTGTGTCTACACCGGTCAGAGCACTGTTTGCTAACTGACCTGATGGCTTGGCTGCCAAAGTCATTATCTCTGGTTCAGCTTAGTGGCCATGGCTGCCCTCGGGGGTGGTGGCCTTGTTTTTAGCCAAGGGCTCTAGGTCATGTTTGTTGGCCATAAGGGAGGTGAGGTCATCTGGGGCAGGTGGCTTGGGACCTTGTGGCTCCAGCCCGAGTTGTCCAATCAGTCTTTAGTTCTGATGTGCGCGTTGGCCCTGAGATTGGCAGACGATGAGAAAAAAAATGTATCCAGCTCCCCCCCTGCTCTGATAAAAGCCTGGAGGACAAACCTCGACTGTTATTTGCTGATAAATGTTTATAAAGCCCCCGAGTGCCAAGCAGGAGGTAGAGCCAGAAGCACGTGGAGCTTTTGCAAACCTCCCTGGAGGGCATGACCTCTTTTGTGATCTGAAGATGAAAAGGTCTCATTTGGTGAAGATCTTGATTTGTTATTTATGTATTTATGAAGAGTATTTTTCCTTCGTGTGTATTTTTTGGTGATCAAACATATGAAAGTGCTTATTAAGCACCAACTATATGCCTAATCCCCCCTATGAGGGTGGGGTTGTTATGGAAGCAGAGTAGGGTCAGGCTTAAGAGCATGGACTCTGGAATCAGATCTGGATTCAGATCCTTCCCTCCTGTGAAGAAGTCTGGGACCTTGAGCAAGATAATTAGCCACTCTGTGCCTCAGTTTCCTCCTGTTCAAAAGAGGGGTTGTGATAGAACTATTCGTAGGGTGGGAGAAGAGGATATGAGGTAACACATGAGGAGCACTGATCCCATGCCTGGCAGGTGCTCAGTAATGGCTGTTGTTAGTGGTAATTATTAATTATCACTAGAAGTTCATGTGCAGTTAGAACTAGGAGAATGGAATACGTAAGGCCTGGAGACATTCTGCTTTTGAGATGTTTGCGGTCTGTTCTGGGAGATGAGACCAGGTGTTTGGAACTATTAGCACCAATATATGACAGTCATAGTTAAATCCAAATGATGTGGTTTGTATTTCAAGTCCTACAGAAGTTGGTGGGAAGGAGGAGCTCCTGGGAGGAAATGAGGCTCACAGATGGGGCCCACAACCAGTGAGCAGTGGTCTGAGGGACAGCCTGAGGAAGGTGCAGTACGGTGGGTGTCAGGTCAGCTTCAGATCAGTCTGGTGGGCAGCGGTTGGCTGGGAAAGGTGTGGTGAGGAGGTCAGCTGGGGTCTGCCTCATCCAGAGGTAAAATGACACAGGCCTGTGGAGAGGAAAGGGGATGAAAGAGGTGGAGCCATTCCTTAAAGGTTCTTACTGAAACACAACATACCTTCAGAGAAGGGTCCCACCGTAACTGTACAGCTTGATGGATTTTTACAAACCCTGTGAAGAAACAGAGCCTTACTAGCATGCCAGAAGTTCTCTCGTGCCCCCTTCCAGCCACTACTCCCGACTACAACCACCATCCTGATTGCTAACAGCCCAGGACAGTTTCGCCTGTTTGTGTATTTTCTGAAGATAGACTGGTACAGCACAAACTCTTGAGTTCAGTTTGTTAGACTCAGCATCGTTTGGTGAGAGTCGCCCTTGTTACATGCAGTTGTGGCTCATCCATTCCTATTGCTGTGAATCACCTCTTTTGATTTCATTCTACTCTTTTTTTTCTTTTTGAAGACAGAGTCTTGCTCTGTCACCTGGGCTAGCTGCTGTGGTGTCAGCCTAGCTCACAGCAACCTCAAATTCCTGGGTTCAAGCGATCCTCCTGCCTCAGCCTCTGGGGGCAGTGTTTTTCAAGCTTTCTTATTTTATGGCACACTTGAATATAGTTAAACTTCCGTGGCACACTTAAATGATGTTGATCAGAAAAAAGAGTGAAAAAAAAACAAAAAAGAATATACTTACTGTGCTTTGAACTTCTTTCAAAAATAATTTAATGAATCATCTTTAAAAATTTTTGCCACACACTGGTTGAAAATCCCTGTCCTATCCTAGAGTGATGGGATTACAGGTGTGAGCCACCATACCTGACCTCATTCTACTTTTGATGAACCTTTGGGTAGCTTCCAGTTTGGGGCTTGTGGTAGTTCACACAACAACCCTGGAAAGATGTCCATGACCTAATCTCTAATAATACCTGGGGTGATGTTACTTTACATGGCAAAAGAGATTTGGCAGAGGTGGTGAAGTTAGGATCTTAACAAGGGGAGATTATCCTGGTTTATCCTGGAGAGACCAATGTAGTCACAGGGATCCTTATAAGAGGGTAGACAAGGGTCAAGTTCAGAGAACCAGGTGTGATGACTAAAGCAGAGGTGAGAAAAGAGAGAGGTTTAGAAATGTCATGTTGCGGGCTCTGAATTTGGAGGAAGGACCCACAAGCTGGGAAATACAAAGTAGCCTCTAGAACAGTGGTTCTCAACCTGTGGGTTGCAACCCCTTTGGGGTCTCCTGCATATCAGATATTTGCATTGCAATTCATAGCAGTAGCAAAATTACAGTTATGAAGTAGCAATGAAAATAATCTTATGGTTGGGGGTCACCACAACATGAGGAACTGTATTAAAAGGTCGTGGCATTAGGAAGGTTGAGAATTACTGCTCTAGAAGCTGGAATAGGCTGGGACAGTTTCTCCCCTAAATCCTTCAGAAGGAATGCAGCCCTGACAACTCGTTTTGGAGCCATTTCTGATCTCCAGAACTGTGAGAGGATAAATTTGTGTTGTTTTAAGTCATTAAGTTTGTAACACGTTACAGAAGCAACAGCAAACTAATCAAGGGCCATTATGCCTAGTGCTACTGCAAACATCCTAGACCATGTCTGTCAGGACACATGTTTTTAGGTAGGTGCAAATACAGGTTGATTAGAGATTGCCAGTCTTCCAAGGTGATTCCTCCCAGCAGCGGCAGTATGTGAGAGTTGTGGTTGCTTCACATCCTCACCAATATTCGGTGCTTCCTGGAAGAGATATTTTTTAAATGAAAAATTAACAGGACTTGCTGCAGACAGTTGTGCCTTACAGGAGGTTGGCACTTAGCAAAGTGCTGCCCCAGCCAGCTGAGGAGAAGAATGAGGGATTGGTGGTGTCACAGTTTCCTGCTGGGGAGACCCAGAATTCCTCTTGCATGCCAGTGACTGGGTGGAAGTGCTGATGAACTTTAGATCAACGCAGAACTTTCCACTTGAAGAGTTAGAACAGCACTTATCTCATCTTTCTAACTTTCTGGTTAACCAGGGTGAGTGTTGGGTACTGTGTGGCAGGGAAAATGCCCAGGCTCTTGGGTCAGCTGCTCAGAGTTTAAGTGCTATGACCATAAGCAAGTGTCCAATTCTTTGAGCTCTGGTTTTGCTGTCTTAAAAATGGGTATGATGCTGGCTTCATTTTGAGGCTTTGGGTGCATAAGAGGAGCCTCAATGTGAGAGCCCCAGGTTTACTCCCTATAAACAGGCGGCACCGAGTCATCAGTGGCTGTGGTCATTACCAACAACTGTATTAAGTGCATAAATCCTTTTACAGAAGTTGGCAACCCTAAGTGTCCAGGGGACTGAGTGGCCGTCTTGATAGGGGTCTGAGAATATCACCTGCTTGGTTGGCTTCCAAGGGGGTAACGCCAGGCTCATGATCAGCCTCTCCAGGTCCTCACTGAGACACTGTTCCCCACCACCCCATTCCTGAAATTGCTTTGAAATTATTTGTTCATTCATTCATTCAACCATTACTGAGCTTTACTATGTACATTCTAATATAGTCGTGAGCAACACAGACTCCAGGTCAGATGCCTAGTTCAAGTCTCAGCTTCTGCTGTGTGGGTAGCCTTTGCCAAGTCTTAACTTCTTGTATCTAGTTTCCTGATTTTTTTTTTTTTTTTTTTAATTTTTTGAGACAGAATCTAACTCTGTTGCCACAGGCTAGAATGCCATGGTGTCAGCCTAGCTCACAGCAACCTTAAACTCCTGGGTTCAAACAATCATCCTGCCTCAGTTTCCCAAGTAGGTGGGACTATAGGTGTCCACCACAACACCTGGATAGTTTTCCTAGTTCTAGTAGAGATGGGGGGATGGGAGGTCTTGCCCTCGCTAAGGTTGGTCTTGAACTGCTGAACTCAAGAGATGCTCCTGCCTGGGCCTTCCGGGGTGTTAGGATTGCAGGTATGAGTCCCACTTCTTTTTCTTCTTCTCTTTCCCCGCCTCCTCCTCCTCCTCCTTCCTTTTTTTTTTAGTGAAACAGCAATGGTCCCTGCCTTCTAGGGCTGGTGCAAGAATTCATTGAGAGAATCCATGTCAGTGCCTCACCCTTGGGCATCTCTCAGTCCTGGGGTATAGATACGGCCACCCCCAATCTCTGCCCCTAGCCCCAGGCTGAAGGAAGGTGGCTTACTGCAGCTATCTACAGAGTGCCTTTTCTAATACTGGGAGGATGAACTCAAAGCCCTGACCTAGAACTAGCCAGTGGCGCCTCCAGTGCAGGCTCTGACCTCTTACAGCTCTTAAAAAATGTAGCTTCTGCAGTGGCTTATGCGTGTAATCCTAGCACTCTGGGAGGCCAACGTGTGAGGATTTCTTGAGCTTGAGAGTTTTAGACCATCCTGAGCAAGAGTGAGGCCTCATCTCTACCAAAGTTAGAAAAATTAGCTGGGCATGATGGTACATGCCTGTAGTTCCAGGTACTTGGGAGGCGAAGGCAAGAGGATCGCTTGAGCTCAGGAGTCTGAAGTTGCCATGAGCTGTCATTACACCATGGCACTCTACCCACAGTGACAGAGTAAGACTCTGTCTCAAAAAAAAAAAGTAGCTTCTAGCAGAGTTCTGTTGTTGGCATAATTTTGAGATGTAGGTATAAGGTCTCTTTGTAGCAATTAGTGTGGTACAGAACAGCTTGCAACACTTATCAATTTGGGCTTCCAGGCCAAAATGAGGTAGGTGGTATTCACCATTTGTAGCAGCAATACAGTGATACCTCAGGGACTCTGCACTCAAGTCCCACAGCATTTCATCTCTCCTTCTTCCAGGATCCACATCTTCAGTTTCACCTTATTCCAGGCCCTTCCACAACGCACATGCCTCTCCTGATGAAGTTAGCTCTGACAGAAGCCAGAGCAGTGGCCTCAGACAGGGATCTAGATACTAAAAATATCTCGTGGTCTACTCTTTGCAAGTTAAAGAGCAGTGTTAGAGGCAGTGGCTGGGGAGTCTTCCCAGGGCTGACTCTGTCTAGTGCCTTGGATTGTGGGATCTCCAAGTATGTGGCCTTGCTCACCTGAATCTGAGAATTTCTCCAAATGGTGCTTTAATCTAGTAGAAGGCCAGACCCATGGTGGAGCAGATGGAGGAGGATGGGCTGGAGATGTGGCCAAGCAACCTGTGATGCTTAGCAGTCAGAGCAGCTGATGCAGCAGTGCTGGGCCGTAGGCAGCACCGGCTGGGAAGAGCTGGGTGGTCAAGGTTACCCTGAACTCTCCCTCCCCGGGGAAGCTGGGTTGGAGACTAACACAAATATGATCTGCATAGCCAGTTCTTCTAGAGTTGAAAATGATGATTGTCTTTTTTGGATGACACCAAAGAAGTAGCTGGTTTGTGTTTGGGGCCATGTTGTACAAAAATAATTGACCTTTTCTTTCTTCTTTTCTTTCTTTTTTTAAGAGACAGGGTCTCTGTTTGTCACCCAAGCTGGAGTGCAGGGGTGCAATCACATCTTACTGCAGCTTCAAACTCCTGGGCTCTAACAGTCTTCCTGGCTCAGGCTCTAGAGTAGCTGGGACTACAGCCACATGTCATCACACCTGGCCAGTTTTAACATTCTTTTTGTAGAGATGGGTTGCCTAGCTTCTGGCCTCAAGCAATCTACCTACCTCACCTTCTGAATAGCTGGGACTATGGGCACGTGCCACCACACCTGGCTAGTTTTTAAATTTTCTTATAGAGATGAAGTCTGACCTTGTTGTTGCCCAGGGCTGGTCTCAAACTCCTGGCCTCAAGGGTCTGCCTCAGTGTCCCAGAGTGCTGGGATTATAGACATGAGGCACTGTACCCAGATGAATTTGATGTGAGTGGGGAGGAGTATAGTATCCAAGAATGAGGAGGGAACCTCAGAGTTGTGGCTTGGACTCACCCTGGGACAAATGCTCAGGAAATGGAATAGCGGGAGGAATCCTCCATGCCACTACAATATTCTCTCCCTGGAGTTTGGCACCTGTAGCTCAAGCGGCTAAGGCACCAGCCACATACATCTGAGCTGGTAGGTTCGAATCCAGCCTGGGCCTGCCAAACAACAATGACAACTACAACAAAAAAATAGCTGGGTGTTGTGGTGGGTGCCTATAGTCCCAGCTACTTGGGAAGCTGAGGCAAGAGAATTGCTTGAGCCCAGGAGTTGGAGGTTGCTGTGAGCTGTGATGCTATAGCACTCTACCCAGGGGGACAGCTTGAGGCTCTGTCTCAAGAAAAAAAAACAAAAAACAATTCTTTCCCTGGCTTTGCCTCTCTGTCTCCTTCATCTCTCTCAGCCTCTGTGGCTATTGAGTATATCAACTTGAATCCTTAAATGTGGATATCAGGTACATTTAGGTGGTGTTTTACCATTCCAAGTAGACATTTGGTGTGTGAAGCTCATACCTTATACTTGTAGATGCCCTCTGTGCTCCTGGGCCCTGCTCCTGAGTGGCTCCACACTATAGGACAGGACGTGCTTATTAACGCCTCCTCATTCATTAAATACTGAGTACTTACTATGTGCTAGCGCCTCATGAATTTGCATGTAGTTTTACTGAGATTGTGACCCCAAATAATATGACCTTGCCAGTCTCTGTAGACATGGTTTACCTCCAAATGACCAAAGCCACACTCAGAAGGGCCCCACTAAGCATATTTAATCATAGTCCCAATTAAGATAATGGTTAATAAGCTATAACACAGCCCAATAAAATGATCACTTAAAGAACAAAAACGTTTTTCTGTAAGGTAGTAGTTTCAAGGTGAGGAGGGTTCCTGGGCTCTATGCTGTCAATCACAGACCCAGGAACTTCCATCTTGTTGCTCTGTCTATTATTCCTGAGACCTGGATGATCACAGGTGGGGTCCAGACAGTGGAAAGGGAGGACGAGGTATGCCCATGTCTTGAGACCTAGATTGGGAAATGGCATAACTTCCTCTCACCTTGTGTTGGGAACTCTGACATCCAGTTACACCTAGCTACCAGGATACCTGGGAAATGTAGTCCCTGATAATACTTGAATAATTATGGAAGAAGAGGAGAATGGATTTTGGTAGACACTGGGTAACCTTTTATGTTAACTTGTATCTAATGCAGCTCATTGTGAGTTTATAACATAAATGTATCCAGATTATAAATGTTGGTTGTTTTGCATTTTAAGAAAGAAGACCTGAGCTTGCCACACTGAGTATTCTATAGACAGTTCCACAGTAATGAATCAGCGCATCTGTAAAGGAATGGAAGAAAACAAGGAAAGGTAAAAATGTCTTTAAATTTAAAAATTTAAAAATTCTTGTATTCAATAATTAAATGCACAGTTGCACAGTGGGGCTTCCATTAAGCCCTTATGAGTCAGTAGAAGCCATCAAGAATTTGGAGATAGTAAAATTTCAGATTTCCTTTTCCTCTCTGCTTTCTGATAGAGGAGGGTGCCATTGTTAAGTATGATGGATTTTTTCTAAGACTTAGAAGGAAGAGTTGGTATAAATAGAACTGATATGGTATAGAATAAAATACTTTATCCTGAAACTAATGAACGGTTTAAGAAACATTCTAAGAAACATTTATGCTCCAAGATTTTGTGTCTATATTTGCAGGTGGCCATTCCCCCAGCGCTCTTGGCAACTACATCTTCCCTTGGGATTACCATTTCTTCCTCTTCCTTCTGTCTTTTCTGTTTTTGTCCTTTGCTAGGTGTTCAGGGTTGCAGTGTGTTATAGTTGTTCCTATGAATAGCCAGTGTATTGCAGGCTTGGCAACATAGCGAGACCCCCATCTTTATAAAAAATAAATATGTAAAAATAATTTTAAAAGGCTGGGTGTGGTGGCTCAAGCTTGTAATCCTAGCACTCTGGGAGGCTGAGTTGGATGGATTGCCTGAGCTCACAGGTTTGGGACCAGCCTAAGCCAGAGTGAGACTCTGTCTCTAAAAATAGCTGGGTGTTGTGGTGGGCGCCTGTAGTCCTGGCTACTCAGGAGGCTGAGGCAAGAGGCTTGCTTGAACCCAAGAGTTTGAGGTTGCTGTAAGCTGATGCCATAGCACTCTACTGAGGGTGACAAAGTAAGACTCTGTCTCTAAAAAAGAAAAAACATAATTTTTTAATTTTAATTTAATATCTAAGAAATGCATAGATGTATTTTCCTTGCTAACAGTAGGTGATGTCACGGCCTTTTCATTTCCAGCTCCACCTCACTCCTACCCTTCCTGAAAGTAACCATGTTACTTTGTACCTTTCCTTCCAGAACTTCTTTTAGGTTTCTAGATACAAAGAAAAAAAGTCAGTCTTTCTTTTCTTCCTTTTTTTCTTTCTTTTTAAATATACTCGCTGTTATATTATATTCATTGGCATATTTTGTTACCCTTTTATAAATTCTATAATGTGCCTTAGAATATTTTCAAGATGGAATACGTGAATCCGTTTTTATGCTGCAGCAAATAGGATAGTATAACCATAATATGAAATTCCAATGGTTTGTTGAGCTATTGCCCTGATGGTGGTGGTTGGTTCTATTTTTTGCCCTAAGGTAGTGTTGTGATGCACCTTCTGGATATTCCTCTCGAGTGCACGGCAGATAGTTCTCTAAGGCGGTAACCAAGGAGTAGAGTTGCTGGGCCGTCGTGTGTGTGCCTTTGAGAGCTTCATAAACATTACTGACTTATTCTCTAAAGGGCGCTGCTTGTCAGCTGGCCTCCAGATCTCCTGTCTGCCCACTGTCCTGCCACACCTCAGGTCCTCTGTGTTTTAACTTTGCTGGTCTGTAGGGGAAACAATGGTATCTCACCACGTAATACCTCCCCCTTCTCTTTACTCTGGGGATGTCATCTCTTTAGGACTCTCTGTTGCTTGGTTTCCTCTCCCACAGGAGCTGCTAAGCCTCTGCCCTCACGGGGACCCAGCGACCTATCCCAAGACCCAGGTTTCCAGGCAGCCGGGCAGCCCTGACCCTTCCCTGGAGTGGTTGCTGCATCATTTTTCTCTTCTGAAAAGTATCCAAGCAAACTCCTCTGGGAGAGACCATCCCAGGATTAGCTTCTCTTTTGACCCCCAAGGGGGCTTTGGAGAGCCCTGGGTTGGACTTCCCTACTTTAGGTGGTTTTGTCTGCCTGCAACACCACCAACCACCATCATCATCGGCAATAATTGGAATGTTTACTGTGCGTCAGCTGCTGTGTGACTTGCCAGGTCTACTTATCTCTTTTAATTCTCACAATGGGTTCCATAAAATAGAGACTTGTGTTGTTATCTCCATTTTTTGTGGCCACTGGGGGAAATGAAAATTTATTATTAATTATTTCCGTTTTATCCAAATGGCAAAAGGAAAACCATCAAAAACCCTATCTCGCCATGGAGATCCAGGTCTTATCCAGTGCTCTCACTCTGAGTGATGAACAGACCCCATTGGCTGAGTGCTGAGTTCTCCTTGGGGACATAGCTTTGGAGCCATTGTGCCTTGTTTGGAGTTGCTTTGACCGTGCTCAGTTGTTAATTCAGCATCTGTGGTATTCCAAGTGGAGAATGGGGTTCCTTGTCTAGCATATGAGCACATATTCTTGCTTGGGTACAGTTGGGGTGGTAGCCTTACTCACGTCCATCCAAGATATGCCTCTGGAAAGGGGTCTTCTATGTTGAGGGTATTTGTCATGGGAGCAAATATACTTCATTAGGGTAAGTACACCCACTGAGCTGTGAGGCAGAGGAAGTACTTTACTTGCCCTTGATGGACCTAATCAATCATTCTACCCCCAAAATTGCAGGCAGAGTATAGTTTCAAATACCTTCCTCACTGCCTCCCCATGATATATTTCAGACACATAAAAATTTAGAGCTAGAGGAAATCCTAGACTCCTTGTGTTTAACTCCTCATTACAGTTTTAAGCAGAGAGGCCTAGAGTGATGAAAGGAATGTCCAAGTTCATGCAGCGGAAGCAAGTCTTGCTGCGGGGTTCCTGGGGTTTGACCAGTCTCTTTTCATAATACCATAACTTCCTCTTGTGCGATTATCAGGACCCCTTGAAGCCAGTCCATTATTGATTAATTGACTATTCATTCAGTGGGTATTTATTAAATACTACTGTGTGCCTCAGTGACAAAGAGATGCATATGATATGAATTCTTAGGGAATTCAGAGTCTGGCTGTAGGGAGGCAGTTGAACACACTATGAGTAGTGGTTAAGTGGAAAACCTCGAATCTTTGCCACTCAGTGGTGGTATTAATAATATCTCCCACAATAGGTTGTTGGGGGATGTTCTGAGTTAATTGTTCTAAAGCACCCAGTGTGTAATTAGCACCCAATAAAGGCAGCAGTTTTAAATTTTTTTTTTTTTTTTTTTTTTTTTTTACTTATTTTTCATCCTATAGAGCAGGGGTGGCGAACAAGTTCAACTACGCGCTCGGAGATCGCTCCTCAGAGGTCCCTCCTCAGAAGCAGCATAACAAAATCCAAACTTGGCAAAGAGCCACAGTATACAAAATAATGATAAGAAGCAAAGAGCCGAAATTCA